>LGRX02018082.1:0-28603 GCA_001247695.2 Cymbomonas tetramitiformis
GTATCAAGGAGGAAGGAGGGGTGGTGTCGTCATCGGTGGGGTCGGCCATCGGCTCGGGGCGCGGTGAAGGCGAGGCGGGCGGCGGGGAGTCGTCGACATCTCGTATCAATATCGAGAGAGGGGTGGTGTTATCGATGGAGGCTGCGACAATGAGCATGATTGCAGTGGCAATGGACATGAGACAATGTCGCACGCCACGTGTCCGTAATTTTATGGAAAATACGCGGTCGGCGTACATTACCTTGCCCGGTTCTTCTTCCAAAATGGACGGGATCGGCAACCATGACGGGTACCGTAGGGTCGTTAGCATGTCTTGGGCGCAACGATGAAAGTCGCGGGGAGTCATGCAAGTTGGTTCGTCCTTGCGATGGCCACAAGTGTAAATCTGAACCATGCCGACGTTTCTCGACTTACGCGCTTCCAATCTACAAGCGGTTACGTGACACGAAGAGCACGCATCATGTCTTCCGTTTGGCACCTGCCACGTTAGAGTGCAGTTAAGATGTCGCTAGTACGTCGATACATAGTCTTTACCATGCTAACGGCATCATATGTGTGCGACAGTGCTGCGAAGGTCCAAATGGATGATTGTGATTCAAGAGTCCAACTGAAAGTTAGAGCACTTTCAAAGGGTCCTTGAAAAAACGAAATCACTCACCTTGCATCATTCACGCACGCCACAGTGGTTTCCGCCCATTGGCTAACTCGAAACTTCTTCGTGTGCTCCTCGAAATGTTGACCCAACCGGAAACCCTCCGGACAACCGACGGTATCGGCAGCAAGTGGTACCGCCGGAGTTGATGGTGCGGAGGTGGCAATATTCACCGGACCACGCGGTGGTGCCAAGGGTACTGGGTGAGGTGCTGGGTGACACATGGCCATTCGGGCTAGTCGTGGCGCACGCGTTTTGGCCACCGGTCGTTCTTGTCGTTGGAGGGAAAGCCCACGGTGACCCGGGGCCGCACGGGGTGTACTTGCGGACGCCTGCACGAACTGGTCATCGGATGCATTGGGGGGAAGTTGGCGAGTCCATTGTTCACGTAGCGCGGAGAAATGCTCTCCGGGGCGAAGTGCTTTACGGGGCATCGCAGGCCTGTGACCCCCCCCCCGTAGGCGCGTTAAGACGTGGTTAGTACGTCATAAAGGAGTCCTAATGCCACACGTTAGGGTGTCATTAGGATACCGTTAGGATGGGCGAACTACAGGCATCCTAAAGGCCTCCTAAAGGTGTCCTAAACCAGGGAATCTTTTGAGGAATATTCCTCTAGGCGCGTTAAGACGCGGTTAGTACGTCATAAAGGAGTCCTAATGCCACACGTTAGGGTGTCATTAGGATACCGTTAGGATGGGCGAACTACAGGCATCCTAAAGGCCTCCTAAAGGTGTCCTAACCAGGGAATCTTTTGAGGAATATTCCTCTAGGCCTGTTAAGATGTGCACCCTAAAGCACGCCCTTAGGACACCTTTAACATGTTGTCGCCGTTAGCATGTAGTTAGCACGCCTTTAGCATGCGTGGCGTTAGCATGTTAACGGCGTCTAGTCTCCACTAGTATGCCGCTAACGGCGTGGCGATAGCATGTTAACGGCGTCTACTGTAGTCTCCATTAGTGGGTACCGTAACGGCATAGTAACAAAGACGCATGCAAACAAAAAAAAACAAAAAAAACTGCAAGTATGGCGTTAGGATACTAAATGACATCATAAGAGCATGCTACCGGCATAATATCCGCGTAATGTACATGGCATGCTAAAGGGGTACTAACGTCATATGACTTGTATGACATAAGCTATAAGACCCAAAAATAGCGAAAAAAACAAAAAAACAAAAATTTGGCAGGGAAATGGGCAAGTTGAAGGGAACACACCCCTCCAAGCAAAATGTTGGTTTTGTTTTTTTTGCCATAGATATGAAGCATTTTGTGCGCACGATTTTTTCAAAATGCGCAGGAGCAAAAAAATAAATATAAACAAAAGAAATAAAATGGAAAGTTCTCACCGCACCGCACCGCACCGTCGCGTCGCGTGTCCGAGACAGACCGACCGCGACCTGCGCCGACCTGCGCTGGTCACTCGAGCGCGACAGCCGCGACGCGATAGGGACAGCGACAGCCGAACGACAGCGACATCGATTCACGATACTGATACTCATTGTCATACTATCCGATACTCATACTGTGACACAGGTGACACGCGACAGTCGACTGCGACTCGAGTGATGCGGGATGCCGCTGCCGATGCCGCGAGCCCGCGACGACCAGTTCGAGTTGAATATTCAAGCGAAGGGGAAGGTGAACGTTGAAGTGGAATACACTCAACACTGTGTCCATCGAACTACAATAAACTTTAAGTATTCACAAGTCAAAGGCAGCGGTGAACGCAGAGTTATCGGGTAGTGGGTGCTGTTTTATGTTTGTTCTTGGTATCATAAAAATACTGCACTACGCTACATATTCATAGTGAATGCGAGTGCTACTGTAAATTTTCTGCGCGCATGTCGGTGTGCTTAGCATCGAATTGAGGGGTGAACGAGAAGTAAGTTCTCGCTAGTCGTATGAACTAGATGAAGTTGGTTAAATTCCAACTCACCCCACTTGGCCTTCTTATTTTCCTTTGCTACTCTTATATTTCATCTTATGATATTTTTGCGCTTTACTATCCATTGGTTTTGAGTTGCGCGTTGTTTTTCAGATCGGCTGAAAATGAGCGAGTGGAAAGAACTAATTTTCAGCCCATGACCAACACCAATACCTAAGGTGTGTGCGCTATCTTTCCTAGGTTGGTACATAAGAATTTGCGCGTTTGTGTTATGTGCTTGCTTTACTAAGCGTGGGTTTCTTTGTTGCGCTTTATTTTTCAGATCGGTTGAAAAGGAGCGAGTAGAGAAAGCAAATTTTCAGCCCATGACCAACGCCAAGACTTAAGGTAAAAGCTATACCCTTTCTAAGTTAGAACCTAAGCTGTTGTGCTTTTGTGTGAAGTTTCTCACTTGACTAAGTGTTGGTTTATTGTTCCACTTGCTTTTTCAGATCGAATGAGAATGGGCGAGTGGAAAATCTCGGAAGGTTTTACTCCAAGACCAACGCCGAGATTTCTCGCTTGTTGCACGTTGTTTTAAAGAGATTAGGTTGATTCCCTAGAGGCAATTTTCGGACTAGAGCCTTGTTTTGAGCGAATTAGGCTACGAATGGGGCAGCCCTACTTACGATTGGATTGTATTGTGGATAGTAAAAATATTAACGTTTCTAGACTTGTCAAAGTGCATTCAACCACGCATATGCTTTGTTGTGCATCACACTTGTTTATCACACCTGTTGTGCATCACACTCACCAATCACAATGTATCTCGCACCTCACAATGCATATGCCTTCGCATCAAGCTTCCCCCGATATGAATACTCGCAACGTTCGCGTTTGACTGCTTGTGTAGTTATGGCATAGTTAGTATGCGTTTAGTATGCGCCCTAACACACTAAAGCTATGCTAAAACCAACGTTAGTATGCCTTTACTATGTCCCAGATAGCATGTCGTTAGGACGCCTTTAGGGTGTCGGTGTTAGTATGTCCTAACGTCGTCCTATTAACATCATAATGGCATCCTAACGCCAGTTATAGTGCATGTGTTAGTATGTCCTAACGTCGTCCTACGAGCACCATAATGGCATCCTAACGCCTGTTAATATGCATTTGTTAGTATGTCCTAACGTCGTCCTACGAACATCATAACGGCATCCTAAAACCAGTTAAGATGCATGTGTTAGGGGCGTCCTAACGGCATCATATGCACGTACTAACGGGTCGTTAAGACGTATGGCGTTAGTATGCCGTTAATATCTAGTCTCCATTAGTGGGTACCGTAACGGTATCCTAACCGCATACTAGCGGCATACTAACTTGACTACATATACTGCTGTTAGTATGCCTTTAGTACACCTTTAGTACACATACTACAATTTCCTAGGACCGTAGGGCGGGGGACTCCCGAGCCATTGACTTCGTACTATGGGGAGCGAAAGCCTGGACTTGATTATAGCTGGCAGCATATTATCGTCCACCCTTCGGGTGCGCTACGCCGCTGGGAGCGTAATAGGGGCGGCGGCTGGTTTCTGGAAGACGCCACTCAGTTGAAGGCGCCGGTAGCGCCATTCTCATTACCGATCAGCAGCATTGGGCGCGGGAATCCGACGATTGTGATTGACGATGACGAATATCGTGGAATTCCCTACACTGGGCGTAAGCCTGTACACTCAGAGCCTACAGACAGTGACGATTCGGGTACAGGCGCTGTGTCCTGGAGTAAAGAGAAGTTACCGGATTCTGATGACAATGATGACGCGGGTGTCACTAACAGTAAGGAGAAGCTACCAGGTTCGGATGACAACGATGACGCGGGTGTCACATATGGCATGGACACTGCCAGTCCGAAATGGGAGCCAGCCTCGCCCGAATATGATGACACTGAGGATGACGTCAGCGAGTTCGATGACTTGGTAGCTGACGATGCTGAAGAACAAGCTGAAGCTCGAAGGTTGAAGAGACTGGGACTGCAATTGATCATGGATGAGAAGGGTGAACTTATCTGGGTGCCAAAGGGCACATCCCCGACCTCACCTGTTCAGCCAGAGGATCCGCCTATCACCGAGCAGGAGTCTGAGGCCATATCTGAGGATGCCCCAGCCTCTGTGGTGGAGACTGTTCATGCACCACCGAAGAAACCTTATGGGTCAGATACTGGATTGACTTCAATGGGTGAGAATAAGGCTGGGGTGTCTGAAGAGACGAAGAGGCAACCTAGGAAATATCCGAGATGTTGGACACATGAGTATATAACTCAATTGAAGTACTCCATAAGAAGTGACAGTGATGAAGAAGAAGTGCTTGACGTGGCTCCTCGTAGGAAGAAAGCAAAGATCAGCAAGGGACAATGAAATCAACTGTCTTGATTAGGATTGTCCAAATGCAGATTCTCTGATTAGGATTTGTATAGGTGGCAGATGATGATATGCCAGCCGACATGGGACAGATCGATTAGAGATATGAACTGCGCGACTTGAAAGTATAAGACTTGAATATTGCCCATTTGGAGGCTGTTCTAGCTTGAAGTAACTATTTGGAGGAGCTGTTGCTCAACCTGTTAATTTACTGGTCAATCTTTCCTGCCATAAAGATATTGCAATTGCTTGAATTGTAGCCTTGTTCATCATGTGCTAATGAATGGCGACGACAATTCATGCTTTTCATCAGCAGCGCGCTCGCAATCGTATACGACGTATATCAGCGATTTTTGCAAATCATCTCTACGCACTGTTTACAATCACTGCGTGCAATGATTTATGGCCTGTCAGCACAATATACACCTTTCATGATTTCATAAGATACGAGGAATGCTCGATTTTAGCGCGTACAGTTTGATGTGTCTACATGCAGTGAGAAGCACATATGTGTACGCGCGACGAAATCATATACAGAATGATTGTACACATGATCGTTATGCTGTGGATACATACTGCTTTGGATACATTACCACTATGCTGCTGTTAATGCATTGTTATCATGCTGCAGCAAATTCCAATGTTCTGATGACTGCACAAATACCTTTGATAATCAGCATTATACTTATCAGCAGCACAATGATCTGTGCACAACATGTGTGTGCAGATCAGCACACATATACATGCACTCATTTCACTTACAGCAATCATCAATATGCAGTGCATACACTTCTATACCATGCACACATCTTATGCTGATAATTGCAATGTTATGAATGGTACATGCTTTATTATACTGTACAGCTTGATCACGATAACAGCTGTAGTACATAGAGCATAAGCATATTGCAGTGAATGCTAGTCTATATTCGAATCCATGTTGCAAAGGGTGCCTGAAAGTAATCTCAACACCATAATTAGTTTGTCATGTCCTGGTGGAGCCGAGATGCTCTCCAGGTAACATGTACATTCTATGGTGGATTACTGGAAGGAATGCTCACCTGAGCTTCATGTAAAATCTATCAGCAACTCATTTCGTAATGAGATTATCATGGAATTACAACAATCCCTAAACTATATATATCATGTTAGATGTAATCAGTACACGGTATGCTGACTGTCTGCATGATAAATTGTTAGGATATTGTGATATCCAGAAAGATCCTGCAGAGTGTGTACAAGTAAACACACACTGAACGGCATGAGATCGGCCAACAAAAGCCAGCCCACCATCATCCCAGTGGATGTGAGAAGCAAATCAGGAGCAGGGCGGGGCCGTGACAAGATACCACAAACTCATACATGTTCCCAACCCTAACAAGTAAACACACACACACACACTAGTACTAATCAGCAGTACTACACACTGCACATACACTAGCATTCATTATACATGTTGAGATTCACTGACTCAGAGTGAATATATCAATTATATTGTACATGGTAATGTGGATACCACTTTCCAAACACATGTGCGTGGAAAGTGTCAGCGATGGTGATAGTAATGGTAAACAGGATAAGACAACATGCTGTAGGGCTGGATGGAGTTATCTCCAGACCCGAAGGCAAAATACTGCACCCATAAAACAGCTGGTAACTGTTGGGTGCAGTCCATTCGTCTCATCTCACATATCATCGCTGGAGCAACTACAACAACTACTCTGCATATTGACAATTGAATCAGACTTGATCAGATCAATATTGCATGCAACTCTCAGATCAGTATTATATGATATCTGACATAGTTGAAAAGGACAACACACACATATAAATGTGCTGTGTCAAGTTGCTGTGATTGTATCCAGCAAAGTCCAGATTTGTTCTAAATAAGATATATCACTTTGATAAATCTTAAGAGCACAGACCTATGCTCAGAACAAATCATAGGTTGATATATATCACTAAAGTGGGTGTTTCCACTTAAATTGATAAATCTATACATAATCAGAAAAGTACATTTGCTGTACATGGGTTTGAATCAGTAAAACCCAGAATGCTATCAACCATAAATGTTGATATACAGCACAACTCACTTATTTGCTATGAAACTTGTCATATGCAAAAGTGAAGTTCCTGCAGTGATTCTGCACTTACATTCCACATATACACTGAGATATGTCACCGAAACAATATTTTAAATAGCTAAAAAAGCTATAAAATGGGTAAAAATGCTCCACGCATGATTTCAAAATGAAAAATGTGTGCCCATTTTATTTAAAATTATGATTTTATACCTATTAAGGTATCAGGAAATCATAATGACATATGTCATATCTCGTGTAACGCCCTAGATATTAGGAATGGAATATGTAGGGGTATACATATTGCTGTAACGATAAATCGCTCAAAATGCTGTACGTTAAATACGTAAAACAACATTTTGAAAATTTCGGATTGATTTTTTTTGCTAAAATGAATATTTATATATCAAATAACAATCCCTGATTTATGCAGCATGTGTAACGCCCTGCAACAACCCTAAAATTAAATGTGTGTAACAGGGGGTGTAACGTACCTCCTGAAAACCACCTTACACTCATATAGGTATTAAATGCAGTTTTGCTTAAAAATCTTTGCAAAAACATTATACTGCTTATTTTTTACCTGTATTAGGGTTACTGATACCATGTAACACCCTAATCACATTATAAAGTATAAGGGCCACTGTAATCATATATGCCCTAAATTGCCACTATTATTTCGAAAAACTTCGTTCTTTGGCATTATTATATCATGCTGAATCAGCACAGACATGATAATACTACGGGCAACAACCCAAGAACTGTTGGGCAACAACCCTAAAACTGTAAGCTATAAGCTATAAGCTATATGCTATGGAATATATAAGCAGCTGACTGCCTATGAGTTTACACTTCCTCAAGGGGAGAAGAAGGTGGATAGGATTACGCACATATCCATTTCATATTCCGATCTGATGATTTCTGATGGATTGCCTTTGATAAACCCACTGCATCCACAAGTAACGTTGAAATCTGTACAACGTTAAATCCACCATCACTAATAAAGTGTAAACTCGGATGGGAAACTATATTCCAATGACTATAAGTTGACTCTTCTCAGCATTTACTAAGTTTGGAATGCTGAACTATATACATAACATATAACCTGATACCATGCTTAATTCCATTTCCTGGATCAGAAGATGATAGTTATATAATGTATATATATACATATGTCCCACCTGATACACTTTGGCACTATAGCCGTACATAAGAGTGGGAAGGACAAGTGTATCGCTGTAAGACTGGATGATATAGTCCCAGTGCTGAAGGCAGAATGTGGCACCAGAATAACAGCTGATAACTGTTGGGAGACCACCATTCAAGACCTTCCAAGCGTAACTCCGTTGTCCTGAGATGCAAGTGAATTGTTCATAATATATTGACATCACATAAAAGCATTCTGATAAAAACCCTATATATCCATCATGTGAGTTGTCATTACTACAAATGACATAGGTTTTGAATCGTCGAAATGAGTATAACTCCGATGTATTCATTAGTACAGAATAGCTGTTGAGATTATTCCTCCGGCTGGATTGCAATCATTCACAATCCCTGTACATTCCGGTGACAAAATATTGCACTGGACTGATCACCACATTTGGTATAATCTGTATATATAAGTCACCAGAGAAAGCATTGCAATCAGCACAATGCTGTCTAGACTCACAAAGATGAGTAACATATATTCTCAGATGTAATAAATGGAGGCACAATGTGACCTACGCTAAAATCGCGTATGCTCGGGCACTGTATTGTGACCTGCGCTAAGATCGTGTATGCATGGACACAACATGACTCGTGCCAATGACGTGGACATATTTTATGCCACGACATTACATCTGAAATTAATAAATCACTCAGAGAGAAGGTGTTGACATCAGTATAGCACCATTATACATATAGTCATGAGGATTTTAAAGAAGACACAGTCTCTCCGATATTGACAAACATGGTACACATATTACCATGCTTTCTGATCATATATTTGATATCCCACAGCATATAATGATGGTAATAACAAACCACTTCGCTGGAGGGTAGTGTTGTATATATATAGCACATGCTTGGGCACTATATGACCCACGCTGATGGCGTGAATTCGGGCTGCATCCCAACGACTGCAATGCACCTTTGGTGCAAGGGGCTGCATCCCGAGAACTGTTATCCAGCTTCATAGAAAGCTTCCACGCCTTCATATAGAGGTCGGACCTCTGTTGTATTTGAACGGCGCTTGACAACCGCCTAGCAATACATTTCCTTGAGGGGGGAAGATGATAAGCTAGAAATACAACTAAAAACCAAATAATAATAAAGACAAATAATAAAGACAAATAATAAACAAGTAAGTTGCATCATTGTTTTTGTTTTGGTAAGCCTGACTATGTACAGTCAAACCATGCAGAACTCCATAAATTTGACACATACATCAGCCATGACATACATATGAGCTTGATTTTGAAGACCTAAACATTGTATACATCCAGTCTAGCATGCATTCATACTAGAATTGTATATTGACACGGTGCAAGCACTATAGCCTCTGCCACCGAGGATCATTGAAAAAGGGCAACCATTCTTGATATTTCATCTGATTGGATCATTAAAGGTGTCAAGATTACTCAATGCAATTTGCAGGCTACGGCAAGGCTGGGCATTAGTTTGAAAATCGAAACCTCTTAGTAACTAATTAGTGCATTTTCATAACCGATTTGATACCTGATTATTTATGTTCTGATACCTATTTGATTGTAATTAGTGTATGCTGAAAAACTTATTGTGCTGGGTGTTTGTGCACCTTTCAAACACATTTGATTAGTGTACTGATTCTTTTGTAACCTATTCGATTCTCAATTTTCAGTCAAGTGGAACCTATTTGATTAGTGTTTATTAAATGATCAAAACCTATTGGGTTAGTGTTTTTTCCCTATACAAACCTATTTGATAACAGTGTTTTTTCCCGAATATCAAGACTGCAAGGGGTATTTCACACAAAGTAAGGTGAAGGCCAGTTCAGGCAAGTTGTTCAGGCTAAAAAGATAAGTTCAGGCAAGCTGTTCAAGCAAGGCACAAACAGGCTGACAATCTATCATATGAATAATATTATTTATGAACAGTCACTGATCCTTACGCGGAGCATATGCTCCAAAGTGTCCTCATCAGTACTTTTGCGCAGATCATCATGCATCCTACCAGCAGCACTGAATGTTCGTTCTACACCACCAGTTGTGGCCGGGCACCCTAAAAACTGCCTTGCCATGCGATACACGTCAGGCAGGTCCTTTGCTTTCTCATTCCACCACAACATCACATCAAACCCTTCCTCATTAGCTTCTTGGGGCAAAGACAGGTAGGTGTCAAGTTGGTCTTTTATGACTACAGCAGGGGTACTACTACTGGCAGTCTGTTTCTTCTTCCTCATGAAAGAAGACTCGCCAGTTGCTCGCTTTTCAGAAGCGCAAGAGGACAAACGGGCAGAATCAGCAGACAGAGTCGGCTTGAAGTCGGTCCACGCAGTGCGCAGAAAGCTGAGCGCACGCTCACGAGTCATAGAGCCATAGTCAAAGATATTGCACCCGTCGAAGTCCCAGTTTTTCCAGCGAGGATCAAGAAGGGTTGACACGGTGTAGTCTTCCAGGATGCCCATTGGGAGATCAGCACACCACCGTTGCTCGAACTGCGTGTACATGGCTTCACGTCCCTCACGCACGGCAGGTAACAACCCAGTGTGTTTCAGCTCCGTTCCGTCAGCCAATACCACGTCAACAGAGGGCTTCAACTCAAACTCGATGAGCCAAGCCGTCATGGGCAACACCAAGGACATCGTGACATAACGAGTGCCTTGGATGATGCGGGTGTACTCGTTCACCGGCTCCAATACAGGAAGCTGCAAACACACAGCGATGATAAGTTAAAACTTTTCAGGAAGAATTGCAGCTCAATCACATAAAAGTGTGGCACAACTAACTATATTGCTATCACGGATAAACCTCCGGTGCCACGGGGTACAAGCCCGCAGTCGTAAGGCGCGGGGAAGTCGCCATCGAACCGATCAACGGAACTGAACGGTGGTTATATGACAACCCCTAACTTTTTAATCCTGATGCAATCTACTTCAGGTACAAGCTATAGTTACAGACAAGTAAATCCCTCAACAATAAAAAAGGGGAGGTCGTACCGATTGCTGAATGAGCTGCCAGTCAGTCAGATCCAGCTGAAAGTCACGGTACGTGGAGCCGATCTCGTCGGTGCTGAGTTTCAGTTGCATGGACTCCACATCAAACATTTGAAGGGCCGTTTGCTGAGGTGGGAACCATTGCCACTGCAAGTAGGTACTATTCCAACGGACAGCCACCGATCGGGGGGGTTGGGTGGTTGGAAGCTGGTACTTCGTTTGGCAGCGGTGGAGACAAGAAAGCCCGAGCGGAGATCGGCGAAACAAAGCTGCTATGCCCTTTGTTTTGACGTGCACCGCGTTGATCAAGGGGACCTCCAGGTACGCCAGAACACAGCGCTGACCAACATGAGCGGGACAAGGTGACGTCTCGAACTCAGCGAGGCCCTTTTGAACGTTGCTCGCACCGTCAGCCACTGCTTTGTGGAGACAGTGACGGACAGTATCGACGATCTCAAAACAGTCAGCATCGGAAGTTGCGCAAGAGGCGCCTCTCGAAATTCGCCAACGCCGAGGTGGGCAAGTGCCCTCTTTGTCGCCAGCTCAATCTCAGTGCCAGTGTGCGCAACCTCGCCAAACGGGACAGCTCGAACGAGAAGCTCAGATATGGCTGTGCCGCCAGCAGCCCGAAAATAGAGAAGGATCCCCAACAGAGCTATGCCGTTCTCGGACCATATGTCAATGGCTGCGAGCATCCCGCCCCATAAAGTACCCGTCAGTTAAGAATAAAAGGAATATCACGCACTCCAAGACAGGTCACAGCTCAAGTATTCGCACAGTCATTGGGAAATAACACGCACCTGCTGAAGGAAGTACACGATCCTTCTTCAAAACAACAACCTTCTGTCGATCGTGAACGAGGGCCTTCCCAGAAATCACACAGAGCTGGCGAACGACGTTATGCTTGGACGGCATGGAGTAGGCACCCTCGGAGGCGAACATCAAGACGTCAGAAAGCTCGGTGTCACGCTCGGGCAAACTCAAAGGCCTCGCGCGTTTGCACAACCAATTCACCACCTTTCGGGTCAGAGTGTCACGTTTCCCAGGGGGCCAGACAGCAGAGTTCTTCGAAATCACAGACTGGACGCGGGCGGCAGCCTCCTGGGACGGCTCATCTGCAAAGTTGGCCTCAAACTCCTCGGCCTCCAATTCGGCGAGATGGGCCTTGTGGAGATACGAAAGGTGCTGGCGGGCGTTGGTGGTGTTGGTGGAGGAGGCCAGCCGCGTACCGCACTTTTCGATGGCACAAAGAAGTCCGATGGGCTTATCGGTGGTGGGGCAGATGATTTCGTTGAATAACGACCAGACCTGCGATCAAAACAAACGAAGTCAGTCAGTGAACGAAAGTCACGCAGTGAACAAATGCAGTCAGTCAGTGAGGCACGATATGAAAATAGAACATCATACAATGGGGGCAATGCAAACTCGTACCTTCGCGGTACGACGACCTCGCATGGCAGGACGAAGGATCTCTTCACGTTCAGCTTCCTCATCTGAAACATCTTCTTGGGTGGCAGGGGTAGTATTCTCTCCACTTTGGATGCTGAGGACACCGGCGCTACTGCCAGCCGCTACAACGACAGGGGTGTGATCGTTGACGGGTGTTTTGCGTTTACGCTTCCCAAGCTTCAATGGCTCAAGTAGTGACTTCTCTCTACGGAAGTTGGCGATATCGTCCTCCAGACCGGCCAGGTTCTCGATCGGCTCCCACGTGTCGTGAGCCTGACTGTAGCCTTTCCAGCGAATGAGCCATTCTTCCACTGTACGATCGCCTGATTTGGTCAATCGCTCGGCTAAAATACACTCGACAAGGTAAATGTTGTCAGCGTTATCACGATGATCGAACTCGTGATTGGGCGTGCGTTTGATCGGTCCCTTGCCAATGGGGGGGAGCCTGCTGTCATTGGTCGAAGACTTACTTTTCTTGGATGCACGCTTACCCATGATGATGATAGAGTTCTGAACTTCTGGTGAGTGGTTGAACTGGGAATAGCTGCTATATAGGGTGCTGGACGAGCTGTTGGAACAGCTGAAAATTTTAAATTTCAAAATTTCAAGTGAGACACATGGACGTGGCTCTCCAGGGACAAGTACCGAGGGCCAGTCGCAATTCGACCAAAATATCAAACCGAAATATCAGACCATACCGCCAATTAGGTTATGACAGAACCGGTTTTCGGTGACTTTCATGACGGCGCAAACCGATTTTCGTGTATATGCGATTCTAAGGTGATTTCCTGAAAAGCGATTCGATTGGTGTATATTACCCACCATAACCGATTTGATTCATGTACCCAGTAATCGCGCAACCTATGTGATTAGTAATTAGTCCAGGGTGGGAACCGATTCGATTATAATTTGTCGTAATCGCCGAACTTATTTGATTTGTGATTAGTCCTGAGCGCAAACCTATTCGATTTATAATTTGTCATACTCGCAAACCTATTCGATTCCTAATTTGTCATAATCGCAAATCGATTCGATAGTTGTATACAGTGTTAAATCGATTAATCATAATTCCTCGACTAATCGATTCCCAGCCTTGGGCTACGGCCTGAGTACAACACCTAGATAGGTCAAAGCCATTGAGCTGACCAATGCAGCATACGTGCTAGCTGCCCTTGAAGGCTATACAATAAGCCTATTGCCCTTATGTCTTGATATGTATCAGTGTATTGGCATCTCTTTGAGGTAATTATGCCTACTGAATGAGCCATACCAACCATCTTGTCTTCATTAATCATTACATATCTGATCATATCGCCATTGAGCAATGCTTATTCTATGAGATTATATATCACGAGGCATTTCATTAGTGCACATTAAACAATTGTAGTGCAAAGATCATCAGCTCTTCATCATACCAAAAGGTTGAGTTGTTGTCAATTGGTTTTTCAGACACCATTTCTCAGAGGACTATTCATCATGAAAGACAGAGTCTGTGCAATCATGGCTATTCAGCCTTCGACATAGCTGACACAGCTATTTAGCTTATGACCCAGCCGTTGTTAAGCAGCCCCACGCTATATGGCTGAAAAATGGCAAGCAATCTCTTCGGTCATTCTTGGGCATAGAGCAATCAAGCACAGCCAATCCAGAATGTTTATCCCAAAATTCTCCAAAAGTTATTCATGTTTTTCAGTGTCATATGAAAATAGCTAATATACCGCCCTATGATGGGAGTCATCTCCTTCAGCGAGGGGAAGTGGTTATGCTGTAAAGTTGACCAATCTGATCATCATAAAAGTGACAGACAAATTTGAAAAAAATCGATTAAAACTTGTATTGAAAATGACTATTCCTTAAGATAAGGTATTGCACCTAAGGGAATAAAGGTTTCATCCTCTGAAATAGGAAAAGAGTTTTTCATTGACTCTAGTTCCTGAATCCAAAATCACATAAGAAAATATATTATATTCTGTACATATACAAGTACATTAGATTCAGATTCTGGGCGTGCAAGTGGATTTGAATGCACTCAGGTATGTACTGAGTTGCAACTGTCCAAAGTTTTCATTCTGACATCACTATCTTATTTGTGGAATAGCATATAATGGTATAAACCATCCACATATAGATTGACATCATACTTGTGGTTCATATCGTTCTGGCACATAAGACACGCATGCTTCATTGAGGAATCATGACTCTCTGAAAGTTCATTCTGGAATGTTTAAGAATTTTTGTTGCCTCGACCATTAGACCACGAAGTCTTGGGAAAAGTCATGGCGGAACTCGAACCCGCAATCTGCAGCTGGTTTCCAAGCGCAGTTCATCCTCATTCTGGAAAGTGACAGAAATTTTATAGTCATCAACAAGTCACAATTCTATCGGATTGACATGACACATCCATCATTCATACTTCTTTACCATGACAAGTCTCTGAATAGTGTTTGCCCAAAAATAATGGGCACCATTGAGATAAGTGATCATGTGCTGAAGAATATACACATATCACTAGGCAATGCCATGTTCTATTCATAATGTGTGGGAGGACTGCTCCTCACAAGGCACTGTAACTACTGATGGGGTCTTATATGGACTGCATATAATGACTAACTGCCTAGGTACTGCCAGGTCAGCTCTTTAGACATAGGACTGCTATGTCTAGACTTACTACATATACTTGCATGTAAGAATTAGGTATTATATTTGACTTTTGCCATGCGGCTGTTTTTACTCTAGAAATCTCAACTGTTTCTTTGGCCTTGGCCATTACTTATTCACTCAGCTCTCTGAGGTAATCCTAGTCAGCATGGCCAAGTCTCATCAACCTATCATATGCTTGTACTACATTATCATGCAGTATGATGTGCCAGTATTCTACATGTCACATTATTACACAGTACAGTGGTACTGTGTACTCCCATATAAGGGGGGTCTCTTCCTCAACAGGGGTCTCGGGCGCTAATGCTGTAAGGCGCGTATGACACTTCTGGCATGTATGACATTGCTGAGTCATCCGCGCATGACACCGTGTGTTGTCCTAGCACAACTCCCCCCCCCTTCAGGTGGGAAGCGTCCTCGCTTGTGCTTAGATGCACAGTCGTTAGGCTGATTCGGAGCCCATGGTGTCCCACTCGCTGTCGTCGGACATCACTGGTGGCGGCGTAGGGCTGTACTCCGGCATCAAGGTCACCGGCTCCTCGTCAGCTTCTTCCGGATTAGCGCAGACTCTTTCATCGTTGAGATCTGTCTCATTTTCATCTCTCCAAAGCAGCTCCGCTAGGTATTCACACACCGCTGCGATTGCCCCCACGGGTTGTTCCACCGGTAGAGAGCTGAATAATTGTTTAAGCAAGGCTGCGGGGATGCCATACACGTGCCATCCAGCTCCCATGCCTGGTCTAGGGTCGCCCGACTCTCCGCTGGCGGAGCCGCTCTGCGCCATCTTCTCGTGCCGCCCATATTAACGGCGTTTGAAGTCGCAGGGGTTTTCGGGGTCGCAAGACTTCAGGGTGGCGATAGGCGCGTTGGTCCAGAAGTGGGTGGGTTTCTTGTAGGGCATACCATCATACTTACAATACGTAGCCAGATGCGGAGGTGGCAACCCTTGCATGCATCGGCGAGTGTGTAACCCATGAGGAGCTCGGCCACGCGGGTTCTCAATGAAGTAGAAGCTCGGCTGGAGGTACTTGATGATCTCCAGCGTTCTCCGCACTTGTCTGTCAGCACCACGCAAGTTTCGTATCCCTACCGTTTTGGCTTGGCTATACTCCGTGCATGGGGGGCTCGCCCAAATGACGTCAAAGTGCTTGGGCGAGAACTGCCGATAGTCCCAGTGCAGGACGTTTTCGCAGTGAGTGGGCTTCCATCGGTTCTGGATGTCCACCGAGACTACCTCACACCCAGGAAACTGCTTGCTGAACTGTCGTTCGACGGAGCCTGTGCCACAAAACAACACCAAGATCCGTATTGGGCGTCGAGACGGTTGTAGGCGTGCCGCTCCTCGACCAGGTCCTTGGGATGGCATGAAACTAGTGGACGACACCGTCGCGAATGTGCCCACCTCGTCGTCGGCTCGTTCTTCCGGGATCCACGCCATTCCGTCCGCCTGTAACTCTTCAGGATCCGTCAACCATACCGCTCCTGCTGACTCCTCGCGTTTGCGAGTGACTCTACTCTTTTCACGTTCTTGCCTCTTGGCCTCGACCTTCTCGAACTCCTGAAGAGCGCGGTTAGGTATCCCTTTTCGGCCAACTCCATCGAACTCGAGGTCCTCGCGATTTTTCCATTCATTCTCGGAGCGCGGCATACCTACCCATTTGACCATGTACTCCGTCCATGTCCGCCCGCTACGTCTCCTCGTGCGTGACCTCTCAATGCACTCCACCGCCATCTCCTAAGAGCAGCCTGTGGGCACTCTCGAGCATAGTGCTCTTTGCTTTGGCACAACCTGCAACCAGTGTACTCCGGGGAGCCCAGACGTTGCCCAGTAGGAGTTGCACCCGCGGGACGATCTTCGGCTAGAGCTAGTAGCTCCTCCGAGACCTCCACCGCTGCCAGTAGCTGCACTGGCGCTCTCCTACTCGTCGCGTTGTTCAAATGCAACTCCGCCTCAATGGCGTATTCCAGCGCTAGGCGTCGACTGGCTGGAAGGGCGCGGTCGAGGAGGATCAAGGGGGTCCCCTTCCGCTCGGCAATCTCGAACGCCTCCTTCCGTACCTCCGCGGATAAGCCCGAGAGGAAGACGTCCAGGAGGTCGGATTCCGGAACCGGTGTGGTGAGCTCGTGTGTCGCCAACATGGTCACTACGCGATGGGCTAGATGCAGTCCATTCCAAAACTCGCGCACTTTGCGCGGTGTCGCCATGCGTCCTTGAGTTTGGCGTACTCGGCGTAGGAACGAGCCCAAGGTGGCCATTTCACTCTTCAGCGGCACGATCAGCTTCGCCAGCGGCACAATGACCTTCTCAAGGTTCAACGACTTGTCCGCCTCGGCATCCAGGAGAACCCCTCGCAGCTCCGTTCCTTCGGAGCTAGGCGTAGGGAAGCAATGCTGGGTGATCTCCTTCAACAAGATATGCACCGAGAGAATCGGCTCTCCGAGCTCGAACGCTCCGTTGGGCACGTTGCACGGGGTGTTCATCGCGAGGAGCACCACTGGAAGGGCTAAGCACCTGTCGAACTCGTCTACGAAACGCAGCAGCGGGCCGAAAGGGTTCGTGGACCCCTCCAGCGGTGCTGAGTACAAGGACATGATGTCCTTCGCGGCCTTGAGGGCATACGAGTGCCTCGTGTACTCCTCTCGTTGCTGCCTGCCGTCGTTGTACGAGGACCTCCTACTAGAGCCAAAGCTATACAACGTCTCGTCATCAGGGTCGTCATCTCCTCCCCCTCCGCTGCCGCCACGACGCGCGTTGGACCCTCCAGGGTCTCGTGAGGGGCGGTCGCCATGTTCGTCAGGGTTAGGCTCGTTAGGCGGCCCATTCCCCCCCCCTTGGTGCCCACCAGGTCCCCCTTGGTCGTCATCGTCGTCATCGCCTCCGCCGTCGCCTCCGCCACCCCCGCCCACGATCGTGGACAGCGGCTTCGGGCTCACACATGGCACCCAGGGGGGGGTCGAAATGACCATCTAGGGGTTTGGGTTTTATTTGGAGAATTATCCAATGTATGCCAACAATACTACTAGCAATATTACCTATTTCGATATTGCCAAAAACGATGGTGACGTCCATTTTGGCTCATTCGAATGCATTTGTTGTGCAGCAAATGGAAAAGTGAGGGGGGTGTAGGACGAATGACTTAGGGTTTGAGCGTGTTGGCAACCTGCACTTGTTGGAAGCGTGAAAATTGGTGCTATGTGAGTGCTAACGTTATTATATATGTACATACAAAAGTTGTAGGTATGACAAATAGTCTTAGGAGTGTTGAAACCTCAAATTGGTTCACAAGATACGTTATTCGTGAAAACGCGCTAAGAATGAAAATGATAATAATAATACCAATAAGGTAACCTATCCAAGCCTTGTTCTACAACAAGAGTGCATATAATACAACTAGTTTCTATGCTTTTTGAGCTCTCAAACATACGGCAGCCTCACACAACTGGATGCCGATGATCCCAACCGTTTTCAGGCATACAGTGAACAGCAGCAACCCATGCAACGGATGCTCGGACCTTTCCTATGCACTTGATAGTGCCTCCCTCAAACACAAAGGGAACGCCACACAAAATACACAGGCTATGTGCGTGACTATCTATCTATTTAATAAGTGCTTCAACGGGGCATCTCGGTGCTGTTGGCTGTGGAATCGACGGCGCGTACGGTCGCCGTCGGTTCTGGCTACCCCCCCACCCCCCAGGAACTGTTGGGAATTAAACCCAAGCTGAGCGGGGTGAGCCCCAATACTCAGACTACAGTCCCGAAAAATATCACTCTGTTTTGGCACACCGTTCCAAGCGCATCGTTCCCTCACTGCGTGTTGAATCGCAGTCAGGGTTGTATCTTGTTTCCCTATCAAAAGTGCAGCAAACGGGATGGTGTGTTCCCTTCTATTATGTAATACTAGACGGTCGCAAATCCTTCCGCAAAAGGGGAATAGTTTCCTCTTCAGCAGCGGCACTTGTATCCCCACCCCCCCCCTCCCGGGACTGTTGGGAATTAAACCCAAGCTGAGTGGCGTTCGCCCAATACTCAGACTGCAGCCCCAAAAATACCACTCATCCCAGCAGGAGTATGGTGCCAAGATATGCACCCGCAAGTAGGCCTGTGCGTTAGGCAAACTAAACTAAGGTAAAGAGATGAGGCTTGCAGGCTGCACTGAGCCTGCTGCAGTCTCATTACTATTTTCTCGGCGCTGCCGCGCTCAACAATTCTGACCTCCGCAAAACGAATAATGACAGTTTTCGTTAACTGAAAAAAAAAGGCTGCTCTTCAGTTCGAAACAGTCCGCGAAAAAATATACCTTTGGTATACCTTTTCGGGAGTTTTTTTAAACTCTGCAAGCGGATCTGCACACAACAAAGCACGCCAGAGTTAGAGGGGGGAGCAGGGGCGATTAGACCCGAGGACGTACAAGTCCCGCCAGAGAATTACTCTTTGGACGCGCTGCTCCCTTAAGGTAAAAAGATAAAAACCTTCCTGTGAGGCAAAAAAAGGCTGTGACCAAGTGTGAGCACATGCGATGCAGCACAGAGTGCACCGCAGCAGTTCCAGCCTGCGGGCGGAATTTTAGGACTTAAGCGGTGGCCCTCGTGTCAGCAGCGAACGCGTCAAACTCCTATTAACTCAAGCCCGAACTTAACATTCGTTAACACCAAAAGTTTTTAAAAAGGGGTAACCTACAATCTCAGCAAAACATTTCACCACTCTATGTTTCCAATTCTTAGATTTCTCCTAGTTTCACACAGCTGGGCAGTACGCAAATAGCTCATACCTGCGCGTTAGTCCACCTTATACGCGTTCTTACAGGGTGCTGCTAGGTCGTGAGCGAACGTCCAGACCAGAAAATGTTTTTTGAAACACTTAAAAACAAATATTTGGATGCCCGCCGCCTCCACTTGCCACGTCGGACCGCTCCGCGTGCGGAGACCGCCGCACTGTCCGGTTATTTTTTTCGCGCGTACAAACAATCGTTTTTGGCATGAAGAACCGATTCCTAGATGGTCATTTACCGACTGTCATGGGTGCCATGTGCACTGTGGGGAATTGATCGAATGCACCCGGCCAAACTCCTCGTGTGCAATAGATGCACAAGGGCACAAGTTGAGCGGCGACAGACATGTTTGACAGCGTCATCACGTCACAACTCCAGATGGCTACCGGAGGTTGCGGGCTGCGAGAACATCTTGAGCATGGGATGTTGGTGGTGCTGGACGCGACCTCGTCGTGCACGCTCTGGATCACTGCTGTGCCCAAGTGAGGTGGTCGAGGGAGTTGGGAAGCCGGTGCCTCCGAGATCGGTGGCCCGCTCCCTGACGCCAAGTCATGGTCTCGGTACTTTCTCGCCACATCGAAGAACATACGTTCCGCCTCGAGGTTGCCCGCGTGGCCACCTAACCGCTCCTCCACACGCGCCCGGATGGCAACGGCAGCGGGCGCGCTTATGGATCGCCAGTCCACCTTGGCCAGGCGGTCATGCACACTCGTGGGGGAAGATGCACGCGTGGAGGCGTCCTCCTCGAACGTCACGCCTTTGTGGCCTCGTACGTCAACAGTCGTGGCCGACGGGGGCACCATCAGAGCCTCGTGTTCAGCTTCTTGAGCGTCACTTGTGACGGTCGCATAGCTCGCGGGGGTATTAGGTGGTTGCCCTGGCCGTGAGTGCGCTCGTCCGTCAGCGGCTTCAAGTGCGGCCTGCACCACCATCTTGCTCTCCGCCACTTGTTGCTCCAGCAGTCGTTGATCTCGAGCTACTTGGTCAAGTTGTTGGCGTTGCTCTTCCACGGCGCGCTGCATTTCTCGAAGTTGTTGATGATGACGTGCAGCTTCCTCCGCCTGCGATGCTACCGCTTGTTCATGCTGATGTGAGACAGCGTCCGCGGCATGCTGCATGCGCGCTATCTGCTCCTCAGCCGATTCGAGAGCGGCTTGTCGCGCTTCTTGGCACACCTTGGTGCGGAGCTCCTGCTGCATCCGAGTTGCTTCCTCCACGGCATTGTGCATGTCCATGCGCAACGCTGTGAGCTGCGCTTGGTGCGCAGTGGCCGCATCTAACGCGACTCGTTCGGACTCCTCTTGCAGCTCTCGTAGTTGCCGCTCGTGTCGCGTGGCTTGAGCTTGGCGCCGCCGTTGGCGTCCACCCTTTTGCCGAGAGCTCCTAGATGAAGAGGTGTGCGAGGCGTCAGAGGAGAGCGCTTCAGTAGAAGATGTTTGACACGATGAAAGTGTGGACTTCTCCTCACTGGACGTAGAGGTGGAGTCGTACATCAGTTTACCTTCGTCACTGCGACGTCGAGCCTTGGCGAGCTTGAGCTTGGCCAACTTCTGCCGCTTCCGCTCCTGCTTCGCCACCTCCTTCTTGTGGGCTAACTCCGTCAAAGCCTGGACACGTACAGCACGTTCTCGTTGTGTGGGTCGTGGGGCAGATGAAGCTTTTGATCGAGGTGGTTGTGGGGCGGAGTCAGCGGAATGAACGTCTTCCTCATCGATCGTGGAGTCATCTTCAGACGACAAGACGCCATAGGGGTTGCGGCTGGGTACAGATTGTACGCCATGCTGTTGAACACTTGCTCCCAAAGTGGTTGTACGCCTTAGAGTCTTTATCACCTCCTCGACGCTCACTCCCAACCGCACCAGCCTTGCAGGCCGGTTGGCTGGGATGGTCGTGACGAGTGGTCGTGCAGAGTGGAGGTGATGACAATGGTGGCTTGCTGAGGTAACATGCGACAGAAGGAGTCCACGAGATGGGATCACGCGTTGCTCTCCACTCTTCGTTCTCAGCTGCACCTCCCATGTGATTGCAGCGATGGAGTCTTCTTGGCCACACAGGCGGCGAAGATGTCTACGTAAGGTCGCCCATTGCTTCGGGGTCACGTCAGGCGTGTCCGTCAGAGCTGACCACTCGTGGAGGACTTCGCGCTTCACATGTTGTTCACGCTGGACCGCAAAGGTGGTGCACTTGGAAGCGAAGTCCACGGTAGCCTTCCACGCTTTCATACACTTCCTCACGTAGAACTCGGACCGGGCGATGTTGCACGCCGTGATTTCGAGAGTGATCTCTTTTACACGACGTTGTTCTTCTCGCCATGCACTCAAGAGCCGGGACGCCAATCGTGAACTTGCGTGTCCAGCAAAATCTTGCTTTTTGCGTTGGACCTGATTCTTGCGGTGAACTCGCTCGTGCCATGCTGTAAGGGAAACACGCATGCGTGCGAGACGGGCACGTAGGCGCCATGTCGTAAGTGCAGATGAAACACGCCCGTTGAGCACTCGTGCTGTCCAAGTACTCCACCAATTACGCAATGCACATACCGCTAGAATATCCACTGCTACAGCTTGGCGTGCCAGCTAGTACGGTCGACGATGACTGTACATGTCGCCAGATGATAATGTCATATTATCAGGTATCCCTGTCATCGAGAGTTCGTATGTCGAACTCGAAGATGGCAAAGCAAAGATACATCTTGAATACAAACAAGAACCATCTTGGCTTTTAGCATGCGCGGAACTCGCATGCGCAGCATGAACGAACTAGTCGTTTCCACAATGCTGGTCGTTCAACCTACGTCTCGGGTTCACAACCCAATGGCGGTACCATCTAAGATGATGGGAGACGTATGGTACATAAGTGAGGAAGCGTTGTGCTTCAGCAGATCTTCTTACAGAGACTGCACTCACAAACCCGCTCATCCGTACACTTGCATTGCTGTCCAACTTTGCAGTGTTTATTTTGTATACTGATAATATATTCACGGCGCTTGTATATCCAGCCGTATCATTATATGTCTCTTAGATGCCTAGGCAGCGCCCATGCACGGATGTGCTTCTACAGTAATCACTCAGTAATAAGAAAACCCGCCAATAAGAAAGTAGCCAGCTTTTTTGATTTCTTCATAATATTTAACACATAACACTCCATATTTAAGATCTCTATATAAATAAGAAAGTTGCTAGGCTGACCTAAAATTCCTGTTTTCTTAAAATCGAGTGTTTACTGTAGCTGGGTTGAAAAAGGCCCCCTCGGCCTGGACACTAAATTGACATTGGGTTAGGGCTTAGGGTTTTCCTTGCTCTCGCATGGCCACTCACACCTTCGGGGTGAGGTGGTGTCACGGGGAAGCTGAAATCTCCCCCCACTGTATGGGGGTCCAGCTTCTCCTAGTATCACCCCTTGCTGCGTGTGTCACTGGTCGTGTGTCACCGTATGACACTCACCTGCTAGAAAGCTCACTCCCGTAATACTTCTATCAGCTTTGTTATCACCGGTTTCACCATCACTGCCTTCTGAGTTCCTGTTGCAGTGAAATAGTTATATATATATTCACACAAATATATACCTATTTTCACCTGTTCTATCAGCTTCATTAACCCCAGATTCGCTAACGCCATTCCCGCGCTGCGCTTGCGGCCAAGCGGACCGCGGGATGCTATAGCGCGTCATAACTTGCGTGTTTAGACACATAAGTTATGGCAACTTACCAACTGAAGTTACATTTCCATAAAACAGTGCGCAAGGTAAGTTCATTCGGGCGCAGAATGTTCCGATGGCGGGCGTTGACCCGTGATCGGAACGGGTGGATCTATGTGTTCTATATGGAAAGCAACCCTATCTAGAAGGTGTGAACGGTCGGTTGCAGAAGCTCCCAGTCGTGAATGGCGCGTACTGTTCTCAATGCTAAGCTGATTCTAACCCAATTGTAACAAAATTAGCCTAATTTTAACCAAATCCGTACAAAGCACCGTTTCGAGTTGCGTAAAAGGTGAATACTTGCGTCTGCCTAGTCTAAGTCTGCAAGGCGGCCAAATCTATAATTAAAAATTCGAAGTGCCGCTGCAAGTAAAGTACGCACCGCAGGCCCCCTGGCCTGCGCTGGTGGACGGGAGAACTCGTTTGCGCGGATCTGTCTGTGAGCCACTGGAGTTAATTATAAACTGTCCTCGCCCCTTCATTACCATTAGAGAGTTTCCCGCAAATTCGGCAGCCCAATTCTTTCGCTAGTCCGACGTGGGCATAAAATATCCATCTTGTTGCAAACGTCCGATGTTACTGGTGAAGTCTGCGAGCGCCAATTGTGGTTGGGTCTGAATCGAATATTCATGTTGTACAGTCAGCCGAGCGAATTGAGTCGCTGCCGAATTGAGTTCTCATTTCGTTCGAATTTGGCCTCGATCGAGCGAATTGAGCAAATCGGCAGCCGATCCGACGTGGACCGACGTGTCCCCGAAAAATGCGGCATCTCCTGACGTACGGCGTTTTTCGTTTGTAATGAACATCATTTTATACACCATCTTCTGACTCAAGATGCATCGAATATACCCGAAATATAAATTACTTTAGACGATCTGGATTTAGCGAATTCTTGATCCGACTGCTTTCGTGGATGAAGATAATGATGGAGAACTCTGGCAAACTGCCGTACGGCGTATTAAGAGTGTAATGAAAATCCTCAGATGCGAATTATATTTTTCATTGTTTACAAATTCCGTACAGCCGTTCGATTACATCGGAAGGACATCTAAACCGTTATTGAAATCGCACCGGTATCTTTTTGGAATCTGTCCGCTTCCGTTCGCGCTTCTTAAGCGCTTTACACTGTGAAAACCTAGTGCAGCAGGGTAGATTAATGAAGAGATTGATAACTCTTCGCGATATATTAGAAGCGAGTAATGTTTGATATAAGGTATTATGAACGCTAGGAAGCATCCCCGCACAGATTCGGTGACTGGAAGCAGATCCCGGATTCCCCGCTTCGTGTGGCGGAAGCGGGAACCGGCATCCGCAAAACGGCATTCCCTTCGGTATCCTGCCGAAGGGAACGCTAAGAAATAGTAATAACAACGACTTAAACATATTTTCAACGCTGTATGTGTACATCTGTGTTTCATTTGGTCATTTGGTTCACACGCTTCGAGCCCCGCGGCACATCCGGGATGGCGCTTCAGAACTAGCAGATTGATCTGCTGTTTCTTTGAGCGCAAAACGCCCAGAAGAGTTTCGTTTAAGCGAAACTTTTCTGCGTCTTTGAGAAACACTTTCGGAATATTTTTCATACATCTTATCCACTCTTGGATGCGCCATACTACAAGGCGGATAATGCAGCGGATCAAAGCGAACCCTGAGCGATAAACGTACCCACCGTATTGGAACGTTGGCGATATGTTTTCGAGTGAAACTTGAAGTATATCGGAGAGAAAAGTTTTAGTTTGAAAGATCTTATGGGAGGAAATCTTTCAATTTTCAAGCATGATGCGCCAAATTGAAAGGCGGGAACGAACTGGCAGGGACCCCTACCCTAGGGCTCTCGCTTGCAGGCGGGAATCCTGCGAACGAGATGAAACCCTCCCATAAGATCGAACCGCCGTGAAAAGTTGACCTTAGCACAACTTTGACCGGAAGTAGACATGCACATTGAAAGGTCATTTTTCAAACTAAGTCGGTTTCGAGTTACCACCTGTCAGAATACAGAATCTGATGGTGCAGATACTATCTGACCGTATGTTCTTACGGTCGCGATGTAACCTTTTGGGTCATCATGACTGCGGCGATTATATCGCAAAATGTTGTATAAGATAAATAGTATATGGAGACAAAACGCCGTATGACGTCGGACTAGCGAAAGAATTGGCTGCCGAAATTTGCGGGAAAGTCACTATTGTGCACTACTCAGATACTGTGATGTTCAATCTTCTATTTTGCCATGCCATGCTATGCCATGCGTTACGAATGCCACAGAATTCAGAACGAACAACTCCTCGCAACCACAATCAATTTAGAATTTTGGAGATTGATTTTTCCCCACCTGTACGTTCACGTACCCCCTATCCCACCAGACGATACAATCGGTAACCACAGTGACACCCGCACCCCTCAGTTATTTCTAGGGTGCTGTGCTGCTGATGCTGTCACATCATCAGAAGGGGAGACTGCGACTGTCATCAGCGGACCGACGCGAGCGCGACGCGAGCAGACGAGCAGACCCTTTATATTCCCCGTTCGCGGTTCCGTTCCGGCTCGGATTGAGTCAAATAATGAACACTGTACACTCGACTGGAATGTTGTGTTCGCCACGACAGACTTGACGTTGAGGAGAGTGGAATTCAGCACGGTCCACACTAGCATAATCTTCCACGGTTCTAGCGTAGGCGCTGTTGCACACTCCCATGATTTGTTACGATTTTCTCGTTTGAGCAAGACGCACGGCTATACTCTAAACCGCCACCACCGCGGCTGATTCTTTCGAACTGTACGCCCGAAGGAGTGACATTCAAAGTCACACTCGGGGTCTCAAAATACTGTACACGCCATCGCTCTGTATCAAAGTCTTTATCGGCTAATGCGCTAGACGATGCAATCCCCGCCTTGCGAAAGGTTGGTCCCACTCGATAGGAGTCCGCGTCCCTCTTAGGGATCTCAAAACTATATATTTTCGCCTAGGGGTTCGCAAGAGATGGGGCGATTCTTGTCGGCAAGAGGCACGAGAGGACATCTCTCTTTCTCTTTGCCCACCCCCCCCTCTGTTGGCTTGACGGCATGTCCAGATACCGTCGTAGGGTGTTGTGCCTGTGCCAAAACGTCGGGTCCTGCACTAGCTTTTCCATCCAGATGTGGCAGCAGTAATGACGCAACAAAGACACGCCTGGTAGTCCGATGCGCGTATGAATAATACTCCAAACCTGCGTTGAACCTGTCGTGCTCCCACCGTATGCGCCTTACCTTGAAGTTGTAGCAGACGTTTTTATTCAGAGGATGCGCACCCGAGCTACACGCGCTAACGATGTTACACCCGCAAAGGACTGGTCGAGCGCCGAGCGCGTGTCGACGACTGTGGAGTGCCATTTTCTTCCAACGCTCACTCACGTGACTTGCGTGCCAACCTCCCCCCAGTTCCCTTGCTCGTGAACATCATTCGGATAAGTGTCGCCCTCCGAGGAGCGATGTTGAGAACTACACCTACCCCTCTTAGGAGGAGGCTCACTCCCCACGAAGACATGGCGGCGCGCTGGCCCTGACTTCCTCCTGCACAACGTCGTCCAACGTTCTCACCCTTGTCCAGCACATTAGGGGCTAGCATAACTGACGTCGCCATCATCGTTGCCGCAACTGACGGGGCATGGAGGACCCGGACATGGTACGCACCCTGTGCGAGGTGGCCGCCATCGCACCGGAGCAGAGTCGGCGCTATCTCCAGGAGGTGCGCGCGTCCGCCTCAGGTCTCACGCCGGGCAGCTCCGCGACGCTGGAGCCGCGTTGCCCTCCGTGGCGTGAGCGCTGACTTACGCGGAGAACGGGGGATGGCGCACAGGCGGGGTGGAACTTGGAGGGTGCCATCAGCATAGCCCTCGGTTTGGACCTGGAAGTGCCGAGCTCCGGGGGTGCGCCCAGGAACGGGAACGATGAGGTTGAGACGATCGTGCGCTCCTCAGGTGGACCGGCCGCCGGCAGAAGTGGGGGTGTTCCCGCTTCGACCATTCGTGTGTCGCGACTTGTCCTCAGCGATGTGGAGGCTGTTCGAACGCGCCAGCACGGTCTGCCTAACTGCCAAATAGCTGAATTACTGAACATCTATACAAATGGCTGAAACGCTGCACTTGCGCCCTTTTGTCGGTTGTCGTCTGGGGCTGGCCGGCGCTCTTGGAGCGGCATTTAAGCCCTCCTCTTCGGTACGGTGATGCCACCTCGTACTGCCACCTCTTTGCTCATCAGATGCTGGTTGGTTCCTCCAGGGCCGTCGCCGGTGGAGGGCTTGGAAGACGGCGCCATCAGCGGCAACAGCAGCGTGACCTCGAGCCAGGAGCACTCCGACGCCTGTGAGTTCCGCCCTCCCTTTGCCCTGCAGCATGCGCAGCTCGCCCCACGCCCTGCGCGGCTCACTCCGCGCCCTGCACAGCCCGCTTTTGCCCTCGGCGGCTGTCCCAGTGGAGCTTCACTGCACCACTGTCGGCATGCTCTCACGCTTCTGAGCCATCCTCCCGATGTCCACCAAGGAGGTTGGGAGCTCCGCTCGCTGCCGCGTGTAGCTGACGGGGTGATGGTTGTGCCCGTGCCGGCGGTGTGAAAGCAGTGAGCACCCCTGCCAGTCTAGGTTCCCACCACGAGCAGCTGGAGCGCTTGTACCGGGAGCACTGCCCCGAGAAGCTGCCTCGCATCGCGGCCATCCTCGCGAAGTACAGGTGCTGAGGCGACCCCCGTGAGCTTGTGGCCCCTCGAGATGTGTGGAACGGGTGGCACATGTGGGTGGGTTTGGGCGGAGATGTATCAGGGATGGGGGGAAGGTGGGCAGGGCCGAGACAGGGTTGGCTGCGTGTGCGGTG
>LGRX02018089.1:0-18212 GCA_001247695.2 Cymbomonas tetramitiformis
ATCATGAAAATCACGATGGTGTGCGCTGATGATTAAGAGCACATCTCGTCGCAGTATGTCTAGCACATGATACGAGTGCTAATTTTCGCGCGGATACTGATTCCGCTGATGATTTCTGCGTCCGCATCTCATTTGCGAATTTTTGTACAGCTGCGAATCGTATATGCGCATACATATGATCACTGCGCGCATGTATGCCGCATGCACACCTTGTCGCGCAGTATAGGTGACGATCAGCTGCTGTATACGATCTGAGAATGCGAATGCGTCGATATATCCTCGCGCACTATCTTCGCTTATACAGCGGTCAGTATATGCAGTATATCAATGTTTATGCGATCGCGACGCCAGATATTACTCGCGCTCCGCAACCTGCATACACAAAATTAATGATATCTACGCTGCACTCACACTTGAGTTCTCGTTTCTCGCCTTAACGATAGAATACCAATGATAAGGACGCTGACGCGAGCCTTAAGAAATATATGATATAATAAGATAGTGCAGTGTTATTGAACAGTAACACGCGCACAACTTATGAGCGGGTTGTGAGTTGCAGTCTCCGTAGAAGATCTGCTGAAGCACAACGCTTCCTCACTTTTATACCTACGTCACCCATCATCTTAGACGGTACCGCCATTGGGTTGTGAACCCGAGACGTAGGTTGAACGACCAGCATGGTAATAACGACTAGTTCGTTCATGCTGCACATGCGAGTTCCGCGCATGCTGAAAGCTAAAGATGGTTCTTGGTTTGTTTCCAAGATGTATCTTTGCTTTGCCATCTTCGAGTTCAATCATACGAACTCTCGATGACTGGGATGCCTGATGATATGACATAATCATCTGGCGACATGTACAGTCATCGTCGACCGTACTGACGACTGTCATAAATGTATGACGCGACTCGACCTGTGCAGTCATGATCGACCATACTGTCGACTGTCATAATAATATATGACACGACCGACTGTCATAATAATATATGACATGACATGACATGACATGGTATGACATGTATGACAGGTATGACATGTATGACACATATGTCATCGGTCATAACCCTGACAGATCTCCCCTCTTAAGAGAGTTGTGACCTCACAACGGGCATACCTTTGTATATGTCTTTGATGTCTTTGTTGCTGTCGCTTCTTGCTGGTACCAGTCTTCTTACACCGATTTGAGGCGTCCCTCATGGTGTTTTTAGGTTATTGGGGGGAACTGAGTCCACTTTGGTCCCTCACCTTAGGCATTTAGCCATACAGTCCTTAGGATGCAGCCCACCTTTCCGGAAATCGTATCGTTGAGTGACGTTCCAAGGTTCAATGAAGAGCGTTTTCGCGATACAATCCTACGCTGGATTACTGATTGATCCACACGTTATCATGTATGTGCTAGACGATTCAAAGCATCCGAAGTCTACGTTACGGATTATTTGCGCTAGCCGTCGTCGCCTTTGCGCGATCGATGATCCCACGATTATAACGAATTATATTCGAACGATTCTCGGCCTGATATAGTGCACCCAACTCTTCCTCCCCTCCTTAAGCTACTTTGGAGGATCCTAGGCGGTGATGGGGAGCCCGATTTCGATAATAAACGAACAAAGGGGCTTGTTTTAATGCAAACGGAGCGGCCCTGCTTAACGGAATTGGACTTATAATCCTTAACCGGTCTGCTCAACTCCTCAATATTTTTGTCCAGTACGCACGCTTTGACGAACATCTATCACGATGAGTGAGAATGAATTCGCCACGTACTAATGTGAAATTTATGTAGTCATGTTTGTCAAGCACAACTTAGGATCACAACTCCTTCTACCTCAGTCATTATCTCCGGTAGCTTCGGATGACAGGCCAAGAATCCGATGACAAACCACGGTTTTGGCAAAGGTAGCATTTAGCAGTTTTTATTTATCCACAGATATGATATCTCGCATGTGTGCGTATCTGTGCAAGGGTATGATTTTGAACAAGGCTCACTACACCTTTAGCAAGGAAGGATCAATTCCCGCTTCAATGCAACATAATGATAAACATTAAGAGCAAGGTTGTATAGATGATCGACATGTATTAGTATATATTACAAGAAGTAAGGGCATAAGGCTTAATATAATGTTTAGCCTTCATAGGCAGCTATAATGTCTGCTGCATTGGTCAGCTCTGTGGCTTTGACCCAGGTGTCATGCTCAGGACCGTAGCCTGCATATCGTACTAAATAGTGTTTGACACCTCTAGTGAACTTATCCGAGAGTATATGTGATATCTCAAATAGTGGTTGCCCTTCTTCGGTGATCATCTGTGGCAGAGGCAAAGGTGCTTGAATCGAGTCGTTGTACAGCTCTAATCTGGAAACAGGCTGTACCGGATGAATACGGATATCAAGATTTCCGAAATCTAACTCGTATGCACGTCCATGGCTAAGCACTTTGGAAATAGTGAACGGCCCAATATATGGCTGCTTAAAGTGTCTGCCTGCCTCTGTCAAACCAGTCCATTGAATAAACTCGGTCCGTAAAAGAACTTTCTGCCCGACTGCGAACTGCTTAGGCATGTGAGTCTTATTGAATCTGGCTTGGCTAATTTCTGCTGCTCGGAAAATGTTGTCTACCGCGTTGGCATGAACAGCCGAGTACTGGTCAAAATGATCTCGAATAGCTTCTTGTATTGGAACAGGAGCTTCTGGCGGAATAGTAATAACCAGATCATGAGGCGAGAGTGGTTGCGCCATCGAGTCGAGATAAAATGGTGAATAACCAGTTGATGCAGAAACGGTATTGTTAATTGCAAACTCCACCAGAGGCAACTTGTCCTCCCACGAATTGGCTGAAGTATCATTGCAACAACACCTGAAAATGAAAATGCTACTAATCAGTTTGTAAACCAGAGGATGGTGAAATCAAATCATGAATCAACAATCTGAAATTTACCTGAGGATGTCCTCAATGAAGGCATGGCTTCTTTCATTGGCAGCATTCGACTGTGGATGGTGAGACGATGTCATGGACAATCTCGTACCAGTAGATTTCCACAGTGTTTGCCAGAATGTAGAGGTGAATCTGGTGTCTCGATCTGAGATGATGTTCCTCGGAAGACCATGGAGCTTGAAGATATGCTGCATATATATAGAAGCAGTATGCTGAGCTGTCCAGGTCATGCTGAAGGGAATGAGATGACAACGATGAGAGAATTGGCACATTACCACAAATATACTGCCGTGCCCATTAGTGGTGATAGGCAGATCAGTGATCCAATCAAGAGATACATCAAGCCATTTTGTCTTAGGCACGGAATATCGTATGTGTGCCTGACCATAAGGCTTGTGTCGCCTCGTTTTCTGGCGCTGACAAACGCGGCACTCCCGAATGTACTTGATAGCTGCCGTTGTCATTCCTGGCCAAAAATACCGGCTACGCAGAAGATGAAGCATGCGATTTTTGCCTACATGACCAGAAATAGTGGCTGAGTGGCACTCATGAAGAAGAATGTGGCGAAGTTGTGTGATCTCACCGTCATCTGTGGGGACTTTAGCTGTTGGTGGAATGTACAGCTGTCTGCCATATATGGTCTTACGATAGATCAACCCCTGAATGAGCTCGAAGCTGTAGCTGCTGACTGACTGTGATGAAGTCGATGATGTCAGCTTAGCCAAAATAGTCTGTGCAAATGTGTCACGATCATATTCGGATATAATGATGTCGTGTAGCTGATGAGCTGATGAAGAAGATATAAGAGCAATGAATGTAGGATCTGCGGATGGAATGACTTCACTGATGTCCATGTGTTGAAGACAATCAGTAAGTTCAAAAAGTGTAGAGATACGCGTGAGTGCGTCTGCAACCTTATTCTTCTCGCCAGCAATGTGCTCTATACGGAAGTTGTACTCAGAGAGCTCATCCAACCACCGTGCCTGTTTGGGGCTCAGTGTGGATTTGGTCTGGAAATAAACCAGTGGCTGATGATCTGAGCGTACAATAGTCTCAGGAGCTCCCAACAAGATGTGGCGAAAGAATCGGAAGCCTTCCACAATGGCAAATAGCTCGATCTCAGGAATAGGCCAACGTCTCTGTGTATCGGATAGAGTGACGCTGTGATAGCCACATGGCTTCATACCTTTTCCTTGATCCTGGAGTAATACTTGGCCAACGTGTGTGCCTGATCCATCGACCTCCAAAATAGATGGCAGTTTCTGATCTGGAAGCTGTAATACTGGAGCGTTACAGATGGCACTTTTGAGGTTATCAAATGCCTGCTGCTGCTCAGTTTCCCAGACAAACTCTACATTATCTTTAAGGAGACGATTGAGAGGTCCGGCAACTTTGGAGAACTTTGGTATGAATCTCCTAAATTGACCAACCATGCCCAAGAATGACCGAAGGGATGACTTGCCATCTTTAGCCATACGGCGTAGAGGCTGCTTTCCAACGGTAGGACCATAAGACACTGGAGGCTGAATTGCCATGACTGCTCTGATCCTGTCTTCGATGATGGATAGGCCTGCTTCAGATATGTGATGTCCGATAAAATCTATAGATTTGACGAACAACTCCACCTTGGAAGGCCTGATGAAAAACTGGTGATCTCTGCAACGCTGGAGGAACTGTCGAACATGCTTTACATGACTGTCAAAATCTGGACTGTATACAATAGTGTCGTCCATGAATATGACAAGGAACTGGTCGATGAAGTCGAAAAATGCCCGATTTCCTACACGAAGTGCTGTTGCAGGAGCATTGGTCAATCCGAAAGGCATAACTGTCAATTCATAAGAACCGTATCTGGTGCGAATAGCAGTTTTATGTATATCATCCGGATGAATGGGGATTTGGTGAAAGAACTGGTTGAAATCAAATCTACTGAACCATCTTGATCCCTTCAGCTGCTCTAGTAGGGTGTCATGTGGTGGTAGTGGATACGTGTCCTTGACGGTGATGTTATTCAGGGCACGATAGTCACAACACATCCTCCACTTTCCCCCTGGCTTAGGAGCGAAAATGATTGGGCATCCATATGGCGATGATGATGGACGAAGGATACCCAACTCGACATATTTGATGATTTGCCGTTTGAGTTCCTCCATCATGGGTGCTGGAATGGTGCGTACTGGCTGTGAAGGAGGCTTATGTCCAGGTTCGATGTCGATTAACTATGATATCCACCTTCAAACCGCTCTGGCCTATGACCAGCCGGAAGATCCTCTTGGAAAACGTCTGAAAAGTCTTCTCTCACTTGATCACGTGCTGCTGTGACCTCGGGGTCTTCCATTGTGGTGTCTGAGTCTGATGCTGCAAAGACCAATTCACCATCGACCTCGGAGAGGAAAAAGAGATTGATGAGAAGTGAGATTCTCTGGCTGGTGGGGGATATATATATATAGTCAGATATATATCTATCACAGAACGTGCAGTCAGTGAACACTCGCTTTCGGAATACTAAGATGATAACATAAAATACTTTAGGGGTTTTATGCATCTGTGTTCCGAGCTACCGAGACGCATGCTACGTGTGACACGGCTCTCCGAAGGAGGACAGCAGGAGACAGGCCCCCCCACTTTATAGTGGGGGGGTAAATCGGTCTACCCGTGAGAGATATGCTACGGCTTCTTCAGCCGAACCACTGGATCGAATGCGACGGAGATGTTTCCTCATAGTGGTGGCACTGACCAATTCCATTTCAGGAAGGCCATCTGAGTCTGGAGTCTGCTCAACTCTGGACAATACTGTGCGAATACTGGAGCCTGATGAATGCTTCCTAGTGATCGTCAGATTTTTGGTCTGAAAGTCAATATGTGGATTCCTCCTCTCCAACCAATCTTGACCCAGAATGACAGTGAATGGTTTCATGTCAATGATGTAGAGATCTACTGAATCCTTATACTTGCCCAGCGTGAATGTAGCATTGGGAAGATAGGATGTACAGGGTAATTGGCTTCCTCCAGCCAACCCCACTGAGAATGATGATGAATCAGATGGTGATATACCCAGCTGAGAAGCAAATTGTCTGTCGATAAAAGATGATGTGGCTCCTGGATCAACCAAAATGTGAGTATTCTGTCCATGAACTTTCCCCTTGTACAGCAACAGCTTTTTTTGCGATTTCAGCTGTGCTGTCTGAGATTGCATCTGTGCGATGTTTTCTGTGGGATTATCCATTTGCTGAAACTGTAGTGTCAGTCTGGATAGGACTTCCTCTGAAATACTCTCTATCTGGCCACTTGCTTCAGTGGCATTTTCTGGCTGATCTACCCTCGGGGTGCTCTCATTACCGGTACTTGTGCAGTACCCGGAGAGTTTCCCTGAGCTGGAGCTGCTGGAACTGGAGCTGCTGGATCTGAAGTTGCAACTGCTGCATTGATACTATGCTGATTTTTTAGTTCCTTGACCAGGGTGTTGATTGTGTTAATGAGTTTGTTAGACCCATCTTTAGCACCCTGATTCTTCTGTGGCTGTCTCTGATTCTGAAAGGGATTCTGTGCCGGTGGCTTGCCTTTGATCTGCTTTCCATCATTGGTAGTGGTGGCCCAACAATCCTTCTCGATGTGACCTGGTCGATCACAACGATGGCAAGTCTTATTCTGATTCTGTTTCTGTGATTGTCCTTTTCCTTTTCCTTTTCCCTTGCCTTTGCCACTTTTCCCTTTATTCCTATTCTGATTGGACTTCTGACTGTCATTCTGTTTCCAATTCTGATTTTTGGATCTGTCGTATGGCTTATTGCCACGTCCTCTGTCCTTATCCTTTTTGGCTGGCCCTCCAGATGACTGTTCCTTCTGCCCTCGATAATGAAGAGTCTCTGATTGCTTCGAATGAACAACATAGTTCAAGTCGAGCAATATCTGTGTGGTTAGTGACCACGACATATTATTCCTTTCTGTTTCTGTCAGGAATCGTAAATGAAACTGTCTGCGACGTTCCGGATCTGCGCTGTTGACGAATCTGTCCTTTATCAACACGTCTTCCAGTTCAACTGCTGCCAGTGCAGCCAGTGAAGTGAATGTGCGTAGATAATCTGAAAAAGTCTGGTTTTCCTGTTTCAGTGACATTAGGTGTTTTTTAGCCACTGATCTTTTATGGGGGTTACCAAACTGTCCGAGGAAAATCTCTCTGATTCCTGCAAATGTGGCATCTGGTTGATTTGCCACGACCTGGAAATAGTGTCGATCATTATTCTGTATGAGGGTCAGGAAAACTGTGATCAGGTCTTTATCTGGAACTCCTGGATACGTGAATTGGAAATATCTATCCACGGTTTCCAACCAAACCTCTGCATCCATTCCTGATTTGTACTGATTTGGTGGTGCCATTTTCACTTTGGGAACCAAACTGGATGGAGCTGGTGCTGGTGCTGTATCTGGATCTGTGAAAATCATTGGAGGATTGTCTGCAGTATATTCTTCATCTGGTTCCTGAGGCTCGTTTTCAGGATCTCGATATCTGCTCATATCAGGCTTCATTCGATATTGTCGAAGAACCCTATCTTGTCGTATCTGGTCTGGGTATTATCATAACCAGCGTGCCATTTCGGGATCTTGAAACGACTGTATGCATCATATGAGCCTAAGATGTCAAAGAACCATGTAGACGGATCTGCATTGATGGGTGGAATATCTGGATCTTCTGCTTCTGCCATCTAATAAAGACAAAACACAACACCAAAATCTCTTCAGCTAACTGAGTGTGTGAAGATATATATATACCTATGTTATATATGGTATATCTGTATATTATGATGAGGTTATGCATGTACATATATCCACCTTCTTCCCCCCTCAAGGAAGTGTGTGATACAGTGGCAGTTGTCAATTGCCATTACCTCATTCAGCATGCATTCCTTCAGCTGTTACAGTTTTAGGGTTGCAGCCCTACAGTCCTTGGGTTGTAGCCCTGCAGTTTTTGGGTTGTTGCCCTACAGTTTTAGGGTTGTTGCCCATAGTATTATCATGTCTATGATGATTTAGCATGATATAATAATGCCAAAAACGAAGTTTTTCGAAATAAAACTGGCATTTTTGGGCATATATAGTTACAGTGGCCCTGTTACTCAATACAGTGTTTAGGGTGTTACTTGATATCAGTAACCCTAATACAGGTAAAAAATAAGCAGTATAACGTTTTTGCAAAGATTTTTAAGCAAAACTGCATTTAATACCCACATAAACGTAAAGTTTAGGAGGTACGTTACACCCCTGTTACACACATTTAATTTTAGGGTTGTTACAGGGCGTTACACATGCTGCATAAATCAGGGATTGATATTTGATATATAAACATTCATTTTATCAAAAAAATCAATCCGAAATTTTCAAAATGTGTTTTACGTACAGCATTTTGAGCGATTTATTGCCATAGCAATAGCGTTACCCATATATATTCAACACCTAATATTTTAGGGTGTCACACTGATATGACATGTGTCATTATGATTTTCTGATACCTTAATAGGTATAAAATCATAATCTTACATAAAATGGGCACACATTTTTCATTTTGAAATTAAACGTGGAGCTTTTTCACCCATTTTATAGTTTTTTTCAGCTGTCTGAAATATTGCTGTGGTGACATATTTCAGTGTAAATGTGAAATGTAAGTACAGAATCATTACAAGGAACTTCACTTTTGCATATGACATTTTTTCATAGCAAATAAGTGAGTTGTGCTGTATATCAACATTTACAGTTGTCATGGGAGCACTGACTTTCACCCCCCATAAGGGGGGAGGTCTGTGGTGCCCTGTGCCACCCCTCGCCTGCTCGGATGTCACCTGCAGTGCCTGCCCGTTGCTCCGCTCGTGTGTCACCGTGTGTCCGACATATTAAACCCGAGTATCTTACGTTTAATCTGACTTTAGACAACCGTGTGAACCCTACCTCACTGTGCCTCTGACATCTTTCTGGCAGTAAATATATTGCCAATATATCTACTTTCTTATAAGGTTATGGGCCCACCACGCTTCCACTGCGCCTGGCAGCATTCTGGGTTTTACTGATTTAAACCCATGCACAGCAAATGTACTATGTATATATTAATCAACTTAAGTGGAAACAGCCACTTTAGCGATATTTCTCAACCTATGATTTGTTTGAGCATAGGTCTGTGCTCTTAAGATTTATCAAAGTGATATATCTCATTTGGAACAAATCTGGACTTTGTTGGATACAATCACAGCAACTTCACACAACACATTTATGTGTGTGTGAATGTCCTTTACACTATTGTCAGAAATCATGTGAAAACTGATCTGTATGTTACATGCAAATTAAGCTGATCAATTCTGAATCAACTATCATAATGCAATGTACTTGTTGTAGTTGCTCCAGCTGATATGTGAGACGAATGGACAATGCTCAGCAGTGACCAGCTGCTTATTTGAGCATTGTATAATGCCTTCGGGTCTGGAGATATTCTCCATCCAGCCCTTCAGCATGTAGTTTTATCGTTCCTGTTTACCTTAGCTATCGCCATCACTGACATCCAACACGCACATGTGTTTGTCGGATGGTATCTATATTATCATGCACATAGTTGACATTATAGTTGATCATTTCACTTACTGAGTCAGTGAATGTCATTATATATACCATAGTCAGTGGTGTGTGCATTGTGCAGGTACTTGCTGATAAGTACATGTAGGTGTGTGTGTGTGTGGAACTTTACTACACACTTGTATACAGGTGATAATGGTATTGCAATGTACCAAGATAATTCATCATGCAGGATGATCTGTATACCAAGTACTAATAATCCAACATGATATATATATATCAGATTAGTATTTATTGTAATCCGGCATACTCTCATTTACGATAATGAGTTGCTTGATTTATTTTACATGTAGTTCCGGTGAGCATTCCATTCAGTGATCCACCATAGAACGAACATGCTCATCCCAAATCCTTCGTCAGAGCATGTCGAGCTAATTATGGTGTTAAGATCACCTTCAGGCACCTTACACTTACATGGGTTCCAATATAGTTTACATGCACTGCAGTATGCTTTGTGCATTGTATAATGTATTGTGATGTGATGCCATGTGTCCCAGTTGTTATCGTGATCAAACTGGTATGTACATTACAGCTGGTATCGTGATCAAGCTGTATGAATAATGCATGCACAATCACAGTGATGCTCAGTATAATAATGTACAGGTGGTGAAATGCACATCTGCTGCATGCACTCAGTATATACTCATGATAGTGTATACTGCAAGTATGTGTGTGTGTGTGTGTGTTGCTGCAGGTATTATTATCTCCACACACTCGACTTTTTGCACACACTATGTTGTTGCTGCAGAGTATTCAATGATCTGTCATGTTGAGCGTGTGTGTGTGTGTGTAAGCTGGGGTGTCCATGCTGTGTGGTGTGACTGCATTCATGACATAACCATGGACCAACAGGTCCCATCCATCGACCGGGAGCCACTGGGGGGCATGCCAGCAGGGTCCGCTTACTCCGTTACCCAGAGACCAACAATTGTTGGGCGATGATCGGTCACATCGGTTCATCTTTCCATGCTGCTTTGCATCAGGGTTGGGAACATGTATGAGTTTGTGGTATCTTGTCACGGCCCCGCCCTGCTCCTGATTTGCTTCTCACATCCACTGGGATGATGGTGGGCTGGCTTTTGTTGGCCGATCTCATGCCGTTCAGTGTGTAAGCTATTCACACAGCATTTATGCAGTTCACACTCATGATTGTAGGTTGATATAATCTGACAGTGAATAGAGTATAGTATCTCAGCAAACATTAGAGTATTATATGGCATGCTGCAGTATATTGTTATCATGCGTCCGTTCAGGATAATCCCGGATAGTATACATATATTCTGTCAGGACACCGTGACGCGCGCAGATGATGAATCAGAGATTATTGCAAGTATCGATAATGACGGTATGTTGATGACACTTCGCATACTGACATCGTCATAAAAAATTGCAAAATAATCATCGTGTACAGTAAGCGATTTGCTGCAATCATGAAAATCACGATGGTGTGCGCTGATGATTAAGAGCACATCTCGTCGCAGTATGTCTAGCACATGATACGAGTGCTAATTTTCGCGCGGATACTGATTCCGCTGATGATTTCTGCGTCCGCATCTCATTTGCGAATTTTTGTACAGCTGCGAATCGTATATGCGCATACATATGATCACTGCGCGCATGTATGCCGCATGCACACCTTGTCGCGCAGTATAGGTGACGATCAGCTGCTGTATACGATCTGAGAATGCGAATGCGTCGATATATCCTCGCGCACTATCTTCGCTTATACAGCGGTCAGTATATGCAGTATATCAATGTTTATGCGATCGCGACGCCAGATATTACTCGCGCTCCGCAACCTGCATACACAAAATTAATGATATCTACGCTGCACTCACACTTGAGTTCTCGTTTCTCGCCTTAACGATAGAATACCAATGATAAGGACGCTGACGCGAGCCTTAAGAAATATATGATATAATAAGATAGTGCAGTGTTATTGAACAGTAACACGCGCACAACTTATGAGCGGGTTGTGAGTTGCAGTCTCCGTAGAAGATCTGCTGAAGCACAACGCTTCCTCACTTTTATACCTACGTCACCCATCATCTTAGACGGTACCGCCATTGGGTTGTGAACCCGAGACGTAGGTTGAACGACCAGCATGGTAATAACGACTAGTTCGTTCATGCTGCACATGCGAGTTCCGCGCATGCTGAAAGCTAAAGATGGTTCTTGGTTTGTTTCCAAGATGTATCTTTGCTTTGCCATCTTCGAGTTCAATCATACGAACTCTCGATGACTGGGATGCCTGATGATATGACATAATCATCTGGCGACATGTACAGTCATCGTCGACCGTACTGACGACTGTCATAAATGTATGACGCGACTCGACCTGTACAGTCATGATCGACCATACTGTCGACTGTCATAATAATATATGACACGACCGACTGTCATAATAATATATGACATGACATGACATGACATGGTATGACATGTATGACAGGTATGACATGTATGACACATATGTCATCGGTCATAACCCTGACAGATCTCCCCTCTTAAGAGAGTTGTGACCTCACAACGGGCATACCTTTGTATATGTCTTTGATGTCTTTGTTGCTGTCGCTTCTTGCTGGTACCAGTCTTCTTACACCGATTTGAGGCGTCCCTCATGGTGTTTTTAGGTTATTGGGGGGAACTGAGTCCACTTTAGTCCCTCACCTTAGGCATTTAGCCATACAGTCCTTAGGATGCAGCCCACCTTTCCGGAAATCGTATCGTTGAGTGACGTTCCAAGGTTCAATGAAGAGCGTTTTCGCGATACAATCCTACGCTGGATTACTGATTGATCCACACATTATCATGTATGTGCTAGACGATTCAAAGCATCCGAAGTCTACGTTACGGATTATTTGCGCTAGCCGTCGTCGCCTTTGCGCGATCGATGATCCCACGATTATAACGAATTATATTCGAACAATTCTCGGCCTAAAATAGTGCACCCAACTCTTCCTCCCTCCTTAAGCTACTTTGGAGGATCTTAGGCGGTGATGGGGAGCCCGATTTCGATAATAAACGAACAAAGGGGCTTGTTTTAATGCAAACGGAGCGGCCCTGCTTAACGGAATTGGACTTATAATCCTTAACCGGTCTGCTTAACTCCTCAATATTTTTGTCCAGTACGCACGCTTTGACGAACATCTATCGCGATGAGTGAGAATGAATTCGCCACGTACTAATGTGAAATTTATGTAGTCATGTTTGTCAAGCACAACTTAGGATCACAACTCCTTCTACCTCAGTCATTATCTCCGGTAGCTTCGGATGACTGGCCAAGAATTTGATGACAAACCACGGTTTTGGCAAAGGTAGCATTTAGCAGTTTTTTATTTATCCACAGATATGATATCTCGCATGTGTGCGTATCTGTGCAAGGGTATGATTTTGAACAAGGCTCACTACACCTTTAGCAAGGAAGGATCAATTCCCGCTTCAATGCAACATAATGATAAACATTATGAGCAAGGTTGTATAGATGATCGACATGTATTAGTATATATTACAAGAAGTAAGGGCATAAGGCTTAATATAATGTTTAGCCTTCATAGGCAGCTATAATGTCTGCTGCATTGGTCAGCTCTGTGGCTTTGACCCAGGTGTCATGCTCAGGACCGTAGCCTGCATATCGTACTAAATAGTGTTTGACACCTCTAGTGAACTTATCCGAGAGTATATGTGATATCTCAAATAGTGGTTGCCCTTCTTCGGTGATCATCTGTGGCAGAGGCAAAGGTGCTTGAATCGAGTCGTTGTACAGCTCTAATCTGGAAACAGGCTGTACCGGATGAATACGGATACCAAGATTTCCGAAATCTAACTCGTATGCACGTCCATGGCTAAGCACTTTGGAAATAGTGAACGGCCCAATATATGGCTGCTTAAAGTGTCTGCCTGCCTCTGTCAAACAAGTCCATTGAATAAACTCGGTCCGTAAAAGAACTTTCTGCCCGACTGCGAACTGCTTAGGCATGTGAGTCTTATTGAATCTGGCTTGGCTAATTTCTGCTGCTCGGAAAATGTTGTCTACCGCGTTGGCATGAACAGCCGAGTACTGGTCAAAATGATCTCGAATAGCTTCTTGAATTGGAACAGGAGCTTCTGGCGGAATAGTAATAACCAGATCATGAGGCGAGAGTGGTTGCGCCATCGAGTCGAGATAAAATGGTGAATAACCAGTTGATGAAGAAACGGTATTGTTAATTGCAAACTCCACCAGAGGCAACTTGTCCTCCCACGAATTGGCTGAAGTATCATTGCAACAACACCTGAAAATGAAAATGCTACTAATCAGTTTGTAAACCAGAGGATGGTGAAATCAAATCATGAATCAACAATCTGAAATTTACCTGAGGATGTCCTCAATGAAGGCATGGCTTCTTTCATTGGCAGCATTCGACTGTGGATGGTGAGACGATGTCATGGACAATCTCGTACCAGTAGATTTCCACAGTGTTTGCCAGAATGTAGAGGTGAATCTGGTGTCTCGATCTGAGATGATGTTCCTCGGAAGACCATGGAGCTTGAAGATATGCTGCATATATATAGAAGCAGTATGCTGAGCTGTCCAGGTCATGCTGAAGGGAATGAGATGACAACGATGAGAGAATTGGCACATTACCACAAATATACTGCCGTGCCCATTAGTGGTGATAGGCAGATCAGTGATCCAATCAAGAGATACATCAAGCCATTTTGTCTTAGGCACGGAATATCGTATGTGTGCCTGACCATAAGGCTTGTGTCGCCTCGTTTTCTGGCGCTGACAAACGCGGCACTCCCGAATGTACTTGATAGCTGCCGTTGTCATTCCTGGCCAAAAATACCGGCTACGCAGAAGATGAAGCATGCGATTTTTGCCTACATGACCAGAAATAGTGGCTGAGTGGCACTCATGAAGAAGAATGTGGCGAAGTTGTGTGATCTCACCGTCATCTGTGGGGACTTTAGCTGTTGGTGGAATGTACAGCTGTCTGCCATATATGGTCTTACGATAGATCAACCCCTGAATGAGCTCGAAGCTGTAGCTGCTGACTGACTGTGATGAAGTCGATGATGTCAGCTTAGCCAAAATAGTCTGTGCAAATGTGTCACGATCATATTCGGATATAATGATGTCGTGTAGCTGATGAGCTGATGAAGAAGATATAAGAGCAATGAATGTAGGATCTGCGGATGGAATGACTTCACTGATGTCCATGTGTTGAAGACAATCAGTAAGTTCAAAAAGTGTAGAGATACGCGTGAGTGCGTCTGCAACCTTATTCTTCTCGCCAGCAATGTGCTCTATACGGAAGTTGTACTCGGAGAGCTCATCCAACCACCGTGCCTGTTTGGGGCTCAGTGTGGATTTGGTCTGGAAATAAACCAGTGGCTGATGATCTGAGCGTACAATAGTCTCAGGAGCTCCCAACAAGATGTGGCGAAAGAATCGGAAGCCTTCCACAATGGCAAATAGCTCGATCTCGGGAATAGGCCAACGTCTCTGTGTATCGGATAGAGTGACGCTGTGATAGCCACATGGCTTCATACCTTTTCCTTGATCCTGGAGTAATACTTGGCCAACGTGTGTGCCTGATCCATCGACCTCCAAAATAGATGGCAGTTTCTGATCTGGAAGCTGTAATACTGGAGCGTTACAGATGGCACTTTTGAGGTTATCAAATGCCTGCTGCTGCTCAGTTTCCCAGACAAACTCTACATTATCTTTAAGGAGACGATTGAGAGGTTCGGCAACTTTGGAGAATTTTGGTATGAATCTCCTAAATTGACCAACCATGCCCAAGAATGACCGAAGGGATGACTTGCCATCTTTAGCCATACGGCGTAGAGGCTGCTTTCCAACGGTGGGACCATAAGACACTGGAGGCTGAATTGCCATGACTGCTCTGATCCTGTCTTCGATGATGGATAGGCCTGCTTCAGATATGTGATGTCCGATAAAATCTATAGATTTGACGAACAACTCCACCTTGGAAGGCCTGATGAAAAACTGGTGATCTCTGCAACGCTGGAGGAACTGTCGAACATGCTTTACATGACTGTCAAAATCTGGACTGTATACAATAGTGTCGTCCATGAATATGACAAGGAACTGGTCGATGAAGTCGAAAAATGCCCGATTTCCTACACGAAGTGCTGTTGCAGGAGCATTGGTCAATCCGAAAGGCATAACTGTCCATTCATAAGAACCGTATCTGGTGCGAATAGCAGTTTTATGTATATCATCCGGATGAATGGGGATTTGGTGAAAGAACTGGTTGAAATCAAATCTACTGAACCATCTTGATCCCTTCAGCTGCTCTAGTAGGGTGTCATGTGGTGGTAGTGGATACGTGTCCTTGATGGTGATGTTATTAAGGGCACGATAATCACAACACATCCTCCACTTTCCCCCTGGCTTAGGAGCGAAAATGATTGGGCATCCATATGGCGATGATGATGGACGAAGGATACCCAACTCGACATATTTGATGATTTGCCGTTTGAGTTCCTCCATCATGGGTGCGGGAATGGTGCGTACTGGCTGTGAAGGAGGCTTATGTCCAGGTTCGATGTCGATTCTATGATATCCACCTTCAAACCGCTCTGGCCTATGACCAGCCGGAAGATCCTCTTGGAAAACGTCTGAAAAGTCTTCTCTCACTTGATCACGTGCTGCTGTGACCTCGGGGTCTTCCATTGTGGTGTCTGAGTCTGATGCTGCAAAGACCAATTCACCATCGACCTCGGAGAGGAAAAAGAGATTGATGAGAAGTGAGATTCTCTGGCTGGTGGGGGATATATATATATAGTCAGATATATATCTATCACAGAACGTGCAGTCAGTGAACACTCGCTTTCGGAATACTAAGATGATAACATAAAATACTTTAGGGGTTTTATGCATCTGTGTTCCGAGCTACCGAGACGCATGCTACGTGTGACACGGCTCTCCGAAGGAGGACAGCAGGAGACAGGCCCCCCCACTTTATAGTGGGGGGGTAAATCGGTCTACCCGTGAGAGATATGCTACGGCTTCTTCAGCCGAACCACTGGATCGAATGCGACGGAGATGTTTCCTCATAGTGGTGGCACTGACCAATTCCATTTCAGGAAGGCCATCTGAGTCTGGAGTCTGCTCAACTCTGGACAATACTGTGCGAATACTGGAGCCTGATGAATGCTTCCTAGTGATCGTCAGATTTTTGGTCTGAAAGTCAATATGTGGATTCCTCCTCTCCAACCAATCTTGACCCAGAATGACAGTGAATGGTTTCATGTCAATGATGTAGAGATCTACTGAATCCTTATACTTGCTCAGCGTGAATGTAGCATTGGGAAGATAGGATGTACAGGGTAATTGGCTTCCTCCAGCCAACCCCACTGAGAATGATGATGAATCTGATGGTGATATACCCAGCTGAGAAGCAAATTGTCTGTCGATAAAAGATGATGTGGCTCCTGGATCAACCAAAATGTGAGTATTCTGTCCATGAACTTTCCCCTTATACAACAACAGCTTTTTCTGCGATTTCAGCTGTGCTGTCTGAGATTGCATCTGTGCGATGTTTTCTGTGGGATTATCCATCTGCTGAAACTGTAGTGTCAGTCTGGATAGGACTTCCTCTGAAATACTCTCTATCTGGCCACTTGCTTCGGTGGCATTTTCTGGCTGATCTACCCTCGGGGTGCTCTCATTACCGGTACTTGTGCAGTACCCGGAGAGTTTCCCTGAGCTGGAGCTGCTGGAACTGGAGCTGCTGGATCTGAAGTTGCAACTGTTGCATTGATACTATGCTGATTTTTTAGTTCCTTGACCAGGGTGTTGATTGTGTTAATGAGTTTGTTAGACCCATCTTTTGCACCCTGATTCTTCTGTGGCTGTCTCTGATTCTGAAAGGGATTCTGTGCTGGTGGCTTGCCTTTGATCTGCTTTCCATCATTGGTAGTGGTGGCCCAACAATCCTTCTCGATGTGACCTGGTCGATCACAACGATGGCAAGTCTTATTCTGATTCTGTTTCTGTGATTGTCCTTTTCCTTTTCCTTTTCCCTTGCCTTTGCCACTTTTTCCTTTATTCCTATTCCGATTGGACTTCTGACTGTCATTCTGTTTCCAATTCTGATTTTTGGATCTGTCGTATGGCTTATTGCCACGTCCTCTGTCCTTATCCTTTTTGGCTGGCCCTCCAGATGACTGTTCCTTCTGCCCTCGATAATGAAGAGTCTCTGATTGCTTCGAATGAACAACATAGTTCAAGTCGAGCAATATCTGTGTGGTTAGTGACCACGACATATTATTCCTTTCTGTTTCTGTCAGGAATCGTAAATGAAACTGTCTGCGAAGTTCCGGATCTACGCTGTTGACGAATCTGTCCTTTATCAACACATCTTCCAGTTCAACTGCTGCCAGTGCAGCCAGTGAAGTGAATGTGCGTAGATAATCTGAAAAAGTCTGGTTTTCCTGTTTCGGTGACATTAGGTGTTTTTTAGCCACTGATCTTTTATGGGGGTTACCAAACTGTCTGAGGAAAATCTCTCTGATTCCTGCAAATGTGGCATCTGGTTGATTTGCCACGACCTGGAAATAGTGTCGATCATTATTCTGAATGAGGGTCAGGAAAACTGTGATCAGGTCTTTATCTGGAACTCCTGGATACGTGAATTGGAAGTATCTATCCACGG
>LGRX02018092.1:0-13889 GCA_001247695.2 Cymbomonas tetramitiformis
GTACATACGTAAGGAAACCCTATCCAATTCAAGCGACACACGGCCGTACGGGGCACCCGGCGATGAACCAACGACATTCCGGTCACTCATGATCATTTTGGAAGCATTTCATAAGCATATAACAAACTATAACTCAAACCACTCCGAACTTGCTATCTGTTTCGCACTATCACGGGTTAGTCAGGTACATACGTAAGGAAACCCTATCCAATTCAAGCGACACACGGCCGTACGGGGCACCCGGCGATGAACCAACGACATTCCGGTCACTCATGATCATTTTGGAAGCATTTCATAAGCATATAACAAACTATAACTCAAACCACTCCGAACTTGCTATATGTTTCGCACTATCACGGGTTAGTCGGGTACATACGTAAGGAAACCCTATCCAATTCAAGCGACACACGGCCGTACGGGGCACCCGGCGATGAACCAACGACATTCCGGTCACTCATGATCATTTTGGAAGCATTTCATAAGCATATAACAAACTATAACCCAAACCACTCCGAACTTGCTATCTGTTACGCACTATCACGGGTTAGTCGGGTACAGTAAGTCGCGGTCTATAAGAAAAAGTAAAAATTTCGCTAGCGCTGGTCGCTTAATCTGACGGTCCCAGATTCTCGTCTCTAGCGTCGTGAATTTCTTATTGGAGGATGCCATATTTGTCACGCATAGCGTCGAGTTTTTCTTAATTTCGACATGAGATGACAGGAAGGTTGGATCTCATCAGCGTTGATTTCTTATCTGCCGAGCCGGGCTGATACTTTATTCTCCACATTTGTAATTCGGCCACCCGTGGCATGCATGGTATGGCGGACGATTACCGCGGTGGATGAACACTGTTAACTGTCAAATAAGCCCTATATGATTGATGAATAAACCCTATATGTTTGGACTATATATACTGATTAGGTCGATGAATCCGTCTAGCGTCAGTTTTTTCTTAATCGGAGGATTTTCAAGACCTCTCCCATGGAAAATCTAGCGGGTGATTTCTTACCGTTTTTTCTAACTTTCGGAGAGAAAACTAGCGGCTGGTTTCTTGTAGATACCATTTCTTATAGACCGCGACCTACTGTACATACGTAAGGAAACCCTATCCAATTCAAGCGACACACGGCCGTACGGGGCACCCGGCGATGAACCAACGACATTCCGGTCACTCATGATCATTTTGGAAGCATTTCATAAGCATATAACAAACTATAACTCAAACCACTCCGAACTTGATATCTGTTTCGCACTATCACGGGTTAGTCGGGTACATACGTAAGGAAACCCTATCCAATTCAAGCGACACACGGCCGTACGGGGCACCCGGCGATGAACCAACGACATTCCGGTCACTCATGATCATTTTGGAAGCATTTCATAAGCATATAACAAACTATAACTCAAACCACTCCGAACTTGCTATCTGTTTCGCACTATCACGGGTTAGTCGGGTACATACGTAAGGAAACCCTATCCAATTCAAGCGACACACGGCCGTACGGGGCACCCGGCGATGAACCAACGACATTCCGGTCACTCATGATCATTTTGGAAGCATTTCATAAGCATATAACAAACTATAACTCAAACCACTCCGAACTTGCTATCTGTTACGCACTATCACGGGTTAGTCGGGTACAGTAAGTCGCGGTCTATAAGAAAAAGTAAAAATTTCGCTAGCGCTGGTCGCTTAATCTGACGGTCCCAGATTCTCGTCTCTAGCGTCGTGAATTTCTTATTGGAGGATGCCATATTTGTCACGCATAGCGTCGAGTTTTTCTTAATTTCGACATGAGATGACAGGAAGGTTGGATCTCATCAGCGTTGATTTCTTATCTGCCGAGCCGGGCTGATACTTTATTCTCCACATTTGTAATTCGGCCACCCGTGGCATGCATGGTATGGCGGACGATTACCGCGGTGGATGAACACTGTTAACTGTCAAATAAGCCCTATATGATTGATGAATAAACCCTATATGTTTGGACTATATATACTGATTAGGTCGATGAATCCGTCTAGCGTCAGTTTTTTCTTAATCGGAGGATTTTCAAGACCTCTCCCATGGAAAATCTAGCGGGTGATTTCTTACCGTTGTTTCTGACTTTCGGAGAGAAAACTAGCGGCTGGTTTCTTGTAGATACCATTTCTTATAGACCGCGACCTACTGTACATACGTAAGGAAACCCTATCCAATTCAAGCGACACACGGCCGTACGGGGCACCCGGCGATGAACCAACGACATTCCGGTCACTCATGATCATTTTGGAAGCATTTCATAAGCATATAACAAACTATAACTCAAACCACTCCGAACTTGCTATCTGTTTCGCACTATCACGGGTTAGTCGGGTGCATACGTAAGGAAACCCTATCCAATTCAAGCGACACACGGCCGTACGGGGCACCCGGCGATGAACCAACGACATTCCGGTCACTCATGATCATTTTGAAAGCATTTCATAAGCATATAACAAACTATAACTCAAACCACTCCGAACTTGCTATCTGTTTCGCACTATCACGGGTTAGTCGGGTACATACGTAAGGAAACCCTCTCCAATTCAAGCGACACACGGCCGTACGGGGCACCCGGCGATGAACCAACGACATTCCGGTCACTCATGATCATTTTGGAAGCATTTCAAACCAAAAACAAAAAAAAAATGGAAGGAGTGGCGTCTTCCAATTTCGAGCGCTCGTCGTTGTACAACTGATGGCGGAAACGCTACAGATAGTATGCGTGTGGACGGAATGCCGGGGCTGGGCGAGGTGCGTGCGCACACATTATCTACGCGTACAACTGATGGCGGAAACGCTACAGATAGTGTGCGTGCTGACGGGATGCCGGGAGCAGATGGTGGATCAGCTGCAGCGGAGGAGGACATGAAGGATGCGTCAGCAGTGCGTGCGTCGGAGCTGGGCAACGCCACCTCGGGCGTCTTTATGGTATCAGCTTCGGAGGCGTCCGAGATCAGCGAGGTCCGTTCTGGTGTACCGATGTCACCGCCCGATGTGGAGTCTGATGGGGAAGTTGGACAGCGAGGGCGCACCGAGGTGTTCTACGCGACGCAGTACCCGGACAACGACAGCAATGAATCGTATGCACTGCCGCGTGAGGATGGACATCCCCCACTCAGACGCTGTTGTTCGAGGGCTGCTTTGGGACCCTACAGCTGGAACCGTCACGATCTTCCTTACCGACACGACTCGAATTCACCGTCGTCATCGAATTCTGAAATGTCGGAGAGATCCAGAGCAAGGAGGGACGCCAAAGCGAGGAAGCGTAGGCTGGCGGAACGCGCAGGTTCGGGCTCGGGCAGTGATCACAGTGTGGCTGGGTCACAGGGGGTGGCGGACCTTACCCAGACCATCAGCGACGCAGTGGTTGCTAAGTTGCAGCAGCTACACTCTGAAAACGCTGGTGGAGAACCTTCTGCTGAAGTACCTCTAGGTCAGACGCCAGGAGCGACGCAGAGCTCGCAATCCTTATCCATACCCGCGGTGGTTGCTAAGACGCAGCAGCCACAGCCTGGAAACGCTGATGGAGAACCTTCTGCTGAAGTATCTCTAGGTCAGACGCCAGGAGCGACGCGGACATCGCAACCACCACCATCACCTGAGGATAGCTTGTCGCAGATCGCCCGGGTTGAGGAGGCCAGGCGCAAGTCCTCTGAGGGGCTCACGATGGAGGAGGCGATCAAGCTGGGCTTCCTAACTGTGGAGTTTCCCCCGATGAAGGATGACATGAGCAAGCCCCAGGGGCTCTCGATGGAGTTGGCGACCAAGCTGGGTTTCCTAAGTGAGTCGCACCACGCGGCTGTGGTAACTGAGATGGTGGGAGCCTCGACTCAGGTGTGTGACTCGACTAACCCTAAATCGGGGACGCAGCGGGCGGAAGGACGTGTGGCCAAGGTCTCGTTCGAGATGGACAACCATGCAGAGCCTCCTCCTAGTAGAAGACCTTACCAGATGCCGGTGGAGGAGCTTCGACAAGTGCGAGAGAGTATTGACCCTGTACATTCTGACTCACAATCAGGTGTAGCATGTCGACAGTTGGCCAAGATGCGGCGGTCTTCCCTCGACACCATCGTCATTGATGGAAGTGATTCCTCTCCAGCGGTGGCGAATGACAGCATTGGGACCGAGGAGGAACAATGGCGGCGAATCTCGAAGGAGAAGTGGAAGGCAGTGGATCGCAAGAAGGCGTACGATGGGGCGCCACGTAAGTCAACTGGCGGGATGGGAGTGACAAGCGCACACTCACCACCTAGGAGATCAGCGGAGGGCGGAGGTCCCAGTGGCGTTCCCCCAGACGGTGGAGCAGAAGAAGGAGAAGATGATGAAGATCAATCTGAACCTCCTCGTCGACCTCCTTCTGGACCCCCACACTATCCTCCTGGCGGTTACAGTGGATCGCACCGGGGAAGGGCGATGCTAGTCACTGCGGAGGGGTTGAGCCTGTGGACGCCTACGCCTCCTGGGTATTCAGAATTCCAGTTTGACATGCCCACGGCTACTGGATTGGCATCCACGGGACCCTTCGGCGTCAACCTCTTCTACAAGGCCCTGACGTTGATCGGTATGCCCCTCACGGAGTACATCTCCGCTGGGGGGTTGGTAACTGGTTCCCCCGCCTTACTTCTATCCCCCGCTGTCCCCACCTATGTCATGATGGTGAACAAGGACGCGGTGGACACGGTGATACACGAGTATCACCGCAGTCCTGGAGGAAGGGGGGTGGTGTCACCAAGCTGGATGGAAATCCCAGACTGGCCCCTTGAAGAGCAGATCCTGCATGGCATGCAGAGCAGCAGGCTTATCTTCACGCGGTGGACACTTTACAGATAGCGGAGAAAGCCATGGAGGCTACCCTGGCCTTTAAGAGTCGGGGGAAGTATCTGAGACCCAAGACGCTGGACAAGCGCATCACTTCTAAAGTGAAGGGGGTATCAGATAAAGTTGCGAAGGTGAGCAGTCGCACCGAGGACACTCAGACGACTCAGCAGAAGTCGGGTGGACTGGAACGCACATTGAGGAGGAGTCCCCGCTCCCAAGTGTTGCGAGACAGTGAAGGAGGATGTAGAAACTCCTTTGCGGGATGCCGCCTCAGAACGAGGCGAAGTGAACACCAAAGTGCCCAAGCAGGGTAACCCGCAGGACAGGCGTTCTGTGCCTTCCGCACTGAAAGGGGATGTGAAGGAAGACCAGTGCTCAGAAGTGCAGGAACAGTCTGCAGAAGCTCCACTGCCATCACAGAGGCAGCCAAGGAAGTCTGTACGGTTCCAGGCAGTTGGCTGGCACGGTATGCGTGTGCGGCAGGAGGTATTTGACCGTATCCAGGCTAAATATGGCAACTTCGACGTCGACGCCTGCTGCGATGAGCATGGCAACAATGTATCGGCGTGTCAAGCGGTTCTGGCACAACTGCTTACAGGAAAAGTGGAGAGGGTTATGCGCGCTGCGCTCGTAGTGCTCTCTGCGCTTGAGGCTGACGCCCTTTCTGCCAAGGTTGGACACGCTGCTGGTCGAGACGTCGGAGGGAACACCTCAGGTCGAAGTTTAAAAGGTGGGGGTTCTGAAGCTGGACCAGTTTTTGAAGTTCCACCGACCCCCTTCCTCCCCACTGTCGTCCAGAGGGTGTGAAGCTGCGGGCAGCGTTACATCTTGCAGCCGCTGCCGCAAAGCTCGCATACGCTCCACCGGAGCCTTTCTCGGTACTCGCGGCCGAGGAGCTTCCCGCCAGGGTGTGTTGAGTGGGTTGAAGGTCCAGTGGGTATCCTCTTCTTGACCATCATCTTCACCCAGTGTTGCCAGTACTGGTGTCTCAGGGTTAGGGTTAGGGTTAGGGTCATCCCCAAGGTATGGGGGTTCAACGCGGGGCGTTTCGCCACGCTCGCGTCGGGGGGCTGGACAGCGGTTACCAGTCCCAAGGGGGGGATCCACACTGAACATAACGGGAGGCTTGGAGCGCTCAGGCGACGAAGGGGGCGATCTTCGTGGCGACCGCTGACGGCGCCGGGACATTAAGTGATGTTCTCGCCGGCCCTGCTCAGTGGAAAGGTTCGCTGTATAAACAGCGGTTCTGGTTAACGAGGGTTCATCCCGTAGGGTTCTGGTTCCGTCGAGACGGCGTTGTCGCCTCTGATCGACAGACCAGGTGAATCCATACCCTCGAGCAGCCAGAGGGTTGGGGGGTGGCGCAGGATCCTTCTGAATATTCCCCCGGTTGTGGGCGAAGGCTGTACTTCTCGCCCAGGGGCGGTTACCCATACCGCCCTGTCGCCGGCGTCCCGCCGGCGGGAGGACGCTTAGTCCTCCTCCTCCGCAGATTGCTGACCCGAGGAGGACGCTGCGGCCGATTCCTCGTTCTGAAAATACTCCAGCGCCTCTGCTTCATCTTCCAAATCCTCCCATTCTGTCTCCAGCGCTGCGATATGAGATTCATTCGCAGCGCGGCGGCGTGCCAAACGAGCTGGGGCGTCAGCAATCCAGGCTCGTTTCTTGGCCTCGTCGGGACAGTTAGCCCATAAATGGGAGTCAGAGTTGCAGACGTAGCATCGGCGTGGCGGCCTAGTCAATCCCGCCGGGCTGGGAGGTACGGCGTGTTGCACTCTAAGGTCTGCGGGGTCGAGGTCAGTAGCGCCTTCCTCCCCGGCGTCCTGCACGGCGTTAAGTCTAGAGGACGAGCGACCATTCCTCCAGGCAGGACTTCGGTTCGCCGGTGCAGAGGCGGGAGAGGTTCGCGCTGCAGTCAGAGCTTCACTGCGCTCCAGTTTGGTGGCCACAGTGATGATATGCTGCAGCGCAGTGGATCCGGGATGATTGCTTTCCCATCCCGCTGGACTTTGCAGATCCAACCGATCCTCAATTAAGGCTGCGGAATTACCGGTAATTTTGAAACAGGGTCGGGTAATACCGGGTAATCACCAAGTAATACCAGGTAATTTTACCAGGTAATCGCTAGGGGGATCGGGTAATACCAGGTAATTACATACTTTAAAATTACCAGTAATTACCCAAAAAATTACTCCGCAGCCTTATCCTCAATAAGGCGATCCATCACAGCTTGCTTCAGTCGCAGTCCAGACCAGAACTGATATAATAGCTGCTGCTGACTGATGGCGTGGCAGTTGGGCATGGCGTCGGCCAATAACTGCACCACCTCGTGCCAGGATACCAGACGAGTGGCGAACAAACGAGCAGTCTCTTCTCGTCGCTGCGCCATGCGCATCACGGTCCCAGCTAGTCCTACCAGCGCGATGTCATCCAGCACGCTCCTGGCTACGTCGGCCAGGAAAGGTGCCAAGGTGGCGTAACGCCGGTTCCAGGCGTCTGAGTTCAACATACCACCTTGCTTGAGAAAAGTCAGAGATCGCGGCTGTAGTTTGCGCTGCGCCACTTCCTTCAAGATCTCTGGCATGGTGATCATGGTCAGGTCTAGGCGAAAAGCACTCATGCGACCCAGGGCGAAGGTGACTACGCCCATTGACAGAAAATTGACCAGCGCTTCAGAGAAAGGTGGAAGCGCGGCAATATCGGCGTCAGTGGTGATTAGTTCAGCAGAGGAGGGGTACATAGGAATGTCTCTGATCAGCTTGAGCACATCAGCCACTGTCTTGGATTCTCGGTAGACATCGCCTGGGGAAGCCGCTCCCATAAGATCGTGGTGCCCTGGAAATTGAGAAAGGCGCTGGTCCACCCGCAGAAGTCCCGGAGCCGCTGGCAAGGAATTTCCAGGCGATCTGTACTCTTCTGCGCTGGGAACACCAGAGGGAAACCGGTTGACTCCCAGTCTCGCCGGTACCGTGGCGGGAGTTGGTTGGTTGCCGGCAGCCATCCCTCGAAACAGGTACGCCTCGGAGGATGAAAATGCTGCCCAAATTTGGAGTCCAAGGGGGTCAAATTCTGTCAACTCGGACTCTAAGGCATTTTCCGCGATGGTCACCCATGAGTACAACGGCAGGCGTCTCTGCTGAGTTCCCGTACGGCTTTCCGCGCAACGACGCGCTTCATCCACTTGCGTTTTCTCCACTTCCAAGGTGAAAGCGTCACTGTCCTCAATCTCAGTCAGACGCACAGGCGTATGCACTGAACCATGCTGCGCCAGGTCTTGGATGTCCACTCCGATGTGCCGCATAGTCATCCAAATCCGATTTGTGTCGGTTATGAAGTGACTGGCGCTTCCGGGCATGGTTGGCAGTCTGTAAGAATATTGGGCCTCAGCGCCATGGCTGACAGTCACTGCAGAAGAAGAGGACAGGTGATTTCTCAACCAGAAGGAGGCTCCTTCTAAAGTCCAGAGTAACACATCTAGACGCCTGTGTCGTGGGTCACCATTGTCTGAAGGCGGGGGCGAGTTTCCTGGTGACGGGGGATCAGGATCCGCAAAGTCAGACGGCGATGAGCCGGCAGCCGGTGGGTCAACCGGCGCCGGTGGATTTGGCTGAAATGGTACCGGCGCCGGATGAGCCGGTGCTGGAGCCGGATGAGACGGTGCTGGAGCCGGTTGAGCCGATGCGGGAAGCGGTTGAGCCGGTGCTGGTACCAGCCAGGGACCTGATCCAGCTGCTGGCGCCGGTGCACCTGGTAAACCGCTCGCCCATCCTAAGGTGGGCTGGTATGGCGTCATAGGTGGAGCGCCCACCGCTGGTAGAACCGAAGTCAGATGGGGATAGTGTTGGAGCACTTGCTGATGTAGATTTTGCATGTACTCTGATACTTCCAACATCATCTGATTCTGCATTAGGGATTGATGCTGATGGTTCAGTGCTGGGACCGAGGCATCTGAGGGCGTTCTGGCTGAGGCGGGGTCAGAGAAGAGTGCTCTGCGCTGTTCTGCCAGGCGGCGCTGCTGATTCTGTTCCCATCGCTGATGGCGCCTCTCCCGGCGAGAAAGCTGGTTCACTGAGTCTTGGTTCAGAGGTAAGTTTCTGACTGGAATTCGGCTGAGGACATCTGCTTGAGAAGGGGGTTCGATGACTGGAAGAGGAGGCGGCTGGTAGGCTGCGAGTCCAATGCCACGCCTGAGTGCGAGGTCGGCGTAACTGACTGAGCTGACTGTACTGACTGGCTGCTCCGTAGTTGTTGAGGTCAGCGAGGTAGTCAAAGGTCTGGACTCGCGGTTCAACAGGGACTCGGGCATATCCGTAGTTGTTGAGGTCAGCGAGGTAGTCAAAGGTCTGGACTCGCGGTTCAACAGGGACTCGAGCATATCCGTATCCGTAGCTGCCTCCGTAGTCGCCTGAGTCAGTGAAGGCGTCAGTGAGGTTGCCTCGCTGTCTATCTCGGACTTGAAAGTCACCGATAACCTTGCCATAGAGTCACCGATCACCTTAGGTTCCGTAACGGTATCGGTAATCGGTGAGGTCAGAGAGTCACCGGTCACCTTCTCCGTAAGCGGCGATGTCAGCGAATGCCCAGAACATGCTATGCTTATGTGGCGTGGGCCACCTGGCAAGCCGGAGCCACCTGTCGTCCCCGCTGCCCCCACCTCCCCGTTGCTTGTTGAGGAGGGAGTTGGATGCATTGAGTGTGCCATGTGTTCGCCAGCAATGCTTTGGTGCATGTCCTCTGACCTCCCCGCTGCCCCCACACCCCCCTGGTTAGGGCGCGGAGTCCAGGCGAGATTCTCACCCTGCTGCTGGCGCTTTCGCCAGTTGGCCACATCGGAGCGGGAGGGAAATTGGCGTCCTTGCTTCTGCTCATTCGCCTCATTCTGCATGTCCTGCTCACATGCTGAAAGTTTGACCTCGGTCTTTTCGCGCACGGCGATCGGGTCGCGAGGTGGTCGGCCAGCAGGTAGAGGTTGTCCCGCAGAGGCTGCTCCCGCGGACTCAGCCTGAAGCGCGTTCTCGCTGAATGGCGTGGGCAGCTGGCCGTGCGGGGAGGTCATCACCGTAGCTCCAGACCAAGTGTGTGGAGTCCTGTAGGATGTCAAAGGGCTTCGCGGTCTTGGAGCTGGAGGACTCATGTCGCGCGTCCGCGGTGGGCTCCTGCGGCGCGGCGGTGGCGGGGTCCGGTCTCGAGTCCGAGGCGGGCTTCGCTGGCGCGGAGCTGGAGGGCTCAGGTCGCGGCTTCCGGGCAGTCGCAGAATGCCAGGGGAAGGGGTGGTCAAGTTGACATACCGCTGGGGAGTCGCCCTCATGTTTCGCCCTGTACCAGGGGTGTCAACAGTCAGCACCCGTGGTGACGCCGCTCTTGCATGACGCAGGGGCGGATTAGGGCGCTGTTTAGGTACCGTTACAGCCTCCTCCAGGGGAGGTGTCACACAAGCTGTTCCAGAATCCAGAACCAGAGGAGTCATATAACTTCCGCCGATTGACACCTGAGCACCGCCCGAAACGGGGCGAAAAATCGCCCGGAAACCCCAAATTTCGAGCTATACCCTAAAATTTCAAATTTTGAAATAACGTGTCATTATCTACTCTCCAAATGCTATTTAGTCATATAAAAAAATCTCGTTATCATAACTTTTCAAAAAATGAGAAAATAATGAGACACCCGCGTGTCTCATTTTTGCGATATGGTCGTTCGGTGTTTACAAGCATTGCAGATTAATACCCAGTCATTACACAACACCGGCCGCCATCGACCATGGGTACCAAGCGCGGGCGTGGACCTAAGGCTAACCGGGCGAGCTCCGGAGTTAGGCTAGTCGCCCAAGGAGCGGGGATCGTGAAGAGAACCCAGCAGTCTCCATTCGACCCTGCAGGCAGTGACGAAGTAGATTATCACGTTCGGGAAATAAAGGCCGAGCGGCTGAATGGCGCAATTCCACAGTGGCTTATAGGATGGGAGGGCCTTTCGGATAAGGAGGACACTTGGGAGCCTATTGAACATCTGGTTGGCCACGAACAAGACATCAGCGCGTTCCGTGAGCGTCGGAAATTGGAATCGGCGAAGGAAGAGGTCGAAGCCGCTGCAAAGAAGAAAGCACGGCAAGTTGCCTCGCCTTCAAAAGAAAGTGCGCTTTGATCTTTGTGACCTACTTCGATACACATATAATATACTCGGGTTTACCTCGTCGAGATGCTGGATACACCTTCCTTATTTTGAATTCTCGTTCCACCCCTTTGCGTTGGCGTAGAGGATGGTTTCGAGGAGTCTCTTGGAGGGAAACGCCGATCGGCATGTTGGAAGTTCTTCAAAATTCTGAGAAACGAGGACACAAACAAAATCACGCAGGTCAAGTGTTGCTTGTGCCCCGACGAAAACAGGCCATTAACACACTATTCGATGAAAATGACATTATCATATGTCATTTTTGGATTTATATATATATCATAAAAATCAGGGTTTAGTGATATTTATGCGCGAAATAGGGATACATAAAGGCAACAAGCACACTGAGAAATAAACGCGGTAAACTGGTGGTAAAATGTGGTAAACTGGTGGTAAAATGTGGTAAATTGGCGTTTTACCACCATTATACTAATAGTGGCGATATAAATCCCGTGGGTAATTTCCTATTGGCAGTTGGCGTTTTTGTTACCACGATTTTACCACATTTACTTACAGCGCGGTAATTATATATTATTGTTTACCATTGCTATATATAATTTACCATGGTACCCCCCTATGACCGGTAAATTGACCCCCAATGGTAAAATTACCACATATGACCGGTAAATTGACCTCCAATGGTAAAATTACCACATATGACCGGTAAATTTACCACGGTATGACCACGGGTGTACATGTGGCAGGCATGATGCACTGTGATACGGACACGTGTGCAAGATTAGTGCACGTGGCAATCAGGCATGGAATGTTAGATAACTGTTACCAGATATGCTATGCTAGGATCTTGCAGGCGGCATACTAGCAAGGAGGGTCCAACTATGTCTATCAATACGGCGTGCTATATTTGCAAAAGCTAATTTCATACGTTTTCTGCATCGGAGATCCTGCGGCTTTCTGCCAAGCCGTCTTCCAAATTCCCCGCCTGTCACACATGCAACCCATGGCATCCATCCCGCAACACACCCTACCTTAACCATTAGCTGAGTAAACCATAAGCCGAGTCTCGCTTGAATAATCACACAGAACCACTTCCCAGCACACACCAGCACCGCGGCCGCCATAGCCAACACACAACGCTCCTCCCGTTTCATGGCACTGCCGCCCCACCTAACCACGTGTGTGTCTCACCGCCGTCGCCAACCCCCTTGGCCGCTGATTCACGACCGCAAAAGAAGTACGCACAAGCGCTAACAAGGGTTAGTATCCACCCACCCCGCGCCTGATTCGGCGCGAAGTGGGATAGACACCCTTGATTGATCACACAATCATGTCCACTCCCCACCCCAAGCCAACACCGCGCCACGCCCTCCCGTTTCACGGCACCGCCGCCCCACCTGACCCACGTGTGTGTCTCACCGCCGTCGCCAACCCCCTTGGCCGCTGATTCGCGACCGCAGAAGAAGCACGCACAAGCGCTAACAAGGGTTAGTATCCACCCACCCCGCGCCTGATTCGGCGCGAAGTGGGATAGACACCCTTGATTGATCACACAATCATGTCCACTCCCCACCCCAAGCCAACACCGCGCCACGCTCCTCCCGTTTCATGGCACCGCCGCCCCACCTGACCCACGTGTGTGTCTCACCGCCGTCGCCAACCCCCTTGGCCGCTGATTCGCGACCGCAGAAGAAGCACGCACAAGCGCTAACAAGGGTTAGTATCCACCCACCCCGCGCCTGATTCGGCGCGAAGTGGGATAGACACCCTTGATTGATCACACAATCATGTCCACTCCCCACCCCAAGCCAACACCGCGCCACGCCCCTCCCGTTTCACGGCACCGCCGCCCCACCTGACCCACGTGTGTGTCTCACCGCCGTCGCCAACCCCCTTGGCCGCTGATTCGCGACCGCAGAAGAAGCACGCACAAGCGCTAACAAGGGTTAGTATCCACCCACCCCGCGCCTGATTCGGCGCGAAGTGGGATAGACACCCTTGATTGATCACACAATCATGTCCACTCCCCACCCCAAGCCAACACCGCGCCACGCTCCTCCCGTTTCACGGCACCGCCGCCCCACCTGACCCACGTGTGTGTCTCACCGCCGTCGCCAACCCCCTTGGCCGCTGATTCGCGACCGCAGAAGAAGCACGCACAAGCGCTCACAAGGATTAGTATCCACCCACCCCGCGCCTGATTCGGCGCGAAGTGGGATAGACACCCTTGATTAATCACACAATCATGTCCACTCCCCACCCCAAGCCAACACCGCGCCACGCCCCTCCCGTTTCACGGCACCGCCGCCCCACCTGACCCACGTGTGTGTCTCACCGCCGTCGCCAACCCCCTTGGCCGCTGATTCGCGACCGCAAAAGAAGTACGCACAAGCGCTAACAAGGGTTAGTATCCACCCACCCCGCGCCTGATTCGGCGCGAAGTGGGATAGACACCCTTGATTGATCACACAATCATGTCCACTCCCCACCCCAAGCCAACACCGCGCCACGCTCCTCCCGTTTCACGGCACCGCCGCCCCACCTGACCCACGTGTGTGTCTCACCGCCGTCGCCAACCCCCTTGGCCGCTGATTCGCGACCGCAGAAGAAGCACGCACAAGCGCTAACAAGGGTTAGTATCCACCCACTCCGCGCCTGATTCGGCGCGAAGTGGGATAGACACCCTTGATTGATCACACGATCATGTCCACTCCCCAGCCCAAGCCAGCACCGCGCCACGCTCCTCCCATTTCATGGCACCGCCGCCCCAGCCACCTGACCCACGTGTGTGTCTCACCGCCGTCGCCAACCCCCTTGGCCGCCGATTCGCGACCGCAGAAGAAGCACGCACAAGCGCTAACAAGGGTTAGTATCCACCCACCCCGCGCCTGATTCGGCGCGAAGTGGGATAGACACCATTGAT
>LGRX02018095.1:0-14392 GCA_001247695.2 Cymbomonas tetramitiformis
ATTTGGTCCTACCACGAGGACCATTGTTCCGATAATTTAATTGGCCATCTCCCGTGATTTGTGGTGTCTAACCAATGAAAGGTGGTATATATAGGTCCTATATTAATTTATTTGAACGCTGGTTTGGCCTATATCCATCCCATATATCCATGACGAACGCATTTCAATCCTCTACACTCAAATTTTTCAAAACGAATTTTTTGGAACATTCAAAATGTGGCAAATTAGTGACTCATCTTCAATATTTTTTTACCAATCATATATCAACACTACACCTGCGCGGATACCATCAAATTGAACCTATACATATGTCCCAATCATATTTGGGCGGTAGGCCCGATTGGAATGCATATATTGGCTCGTTGGCTCGTTGGCTTCCCCTCTAATATATTTGCTCGTTGGTTTCCCCCCTAAAACAGTGGTCGCGCGAGCTGACCAGCCAGCCATCATAATTGCTTGCTAGAGGGCATACATCGCAAGGTTGGTGTGTGCGGCACATTAAATCTTCAAGTATATATGTATTGCGAATTTCTGAAAGTCTAACATCATCCAAATATCTTATTTTCCGACTGGCGTGGACATTTTAGAATGGATGAATGCCAATTTCTAAAGTCCGAAATTCACTAAATTCGGAATTTGCATTGTGCTGAACATGCGCCATGCTGAAATAGAGCGGAAATGATGATGAGGGTGCGAAGTAACCGATTCATTTATCTTATTTGGTCATAAACTCAAGATGTATAACCATGAGCATCACCGTGAGCCCCCCATGTGACTCTTAATACTCAAAATAACGGTGGTCCTTGTGGTAGGACCACCATTTTCTTCAAGCTTTTGGTGAAATTACACCCCTAAAGCGTGTCGTTTAACCACACACCTAAAGTCTCATGGGGGTCGCCGCTATAAGAAATAAAATTTATTTAACTCATAAATATCATGTGCAAATGTTGCCTGTGCCTCAAATAGTCGATTTAGTGATCGAAACCGCAATTGCCCATTGGTCCTTGTGGTAGGACCATGAATTTGGGTAGTAGCCACAAGTCTTTGAAAATTATTGCAAGAGAGTTTGAAGGAAATCGTTTGACTGTTGAACGGCTTCTGTTTCTGACATGGTTTCATTGCTTGGAATGTCAACTGTGTGTGGGTCAGTGTTTAAGGTGGTGGTTGTGCTTAATTTAAACACGTCTCGCCTGTTTTTGGTGTGTTGCCTGCAAACTCTTGAGAGTTTTTTGAGAAGTGGTTTAATCTTACCACGGGGTACACCTATCGTGTTGAGAACGGAACCAAAAAGAGGGGGGAGGTATCCCATGAGTGTAAGAGCTTTGGGCCATTTCACAGTGCTCATGAAGGTCTTGGAATTTGCATTGGTGATTGTCGTGTCGTAGTGGCCACCATAATAGGACTCATTATCACTCTGACGGTAAGGAGGGTCTTGAGTAGGCCATGGACGGAGTGAAAAGGGAAGTACTTCGTCCCTTTCGTTCATAACTTCTTTCCAAATATCAGTGCTAACTCCTGTGTATTCAAGTCTCTTCTTCGTGACCTTAGACTTGGGAAGGACGTTGAGAAACCATCTGGCAATATTTTTCTGCGTAGACCTCCAGTCAAAGGCTGGTTGGATGTCACTGGGTGCGCTGTCTATGGCTATAATTACAACATCCGAAAAGTCATCCTTATAGCACCCACCACCTGGGAGAACGTAGGGGTCATCACCCGTCCAATAACCATGTGGGATGAATGGGATAGTGTTATGCGGGAATCTGAAGACAAGTTTAAAGCCTTTATCAAACCATCTTTTTTGGTTTTTGGGGGACAACGGAAGAATCCATGTTCCTGAAAATCCAGAGACGGTGTTCGCCGCTTTATGGCCCATTTCCAAGGTGGTCATAACCGCCGAAGATTTCCCCTTTTCTTTCCCATCGAAAGGGGGTTTCCATAAACGATTCTGCCAATGCCTGTTATCGGGTCCACACAGGCATCCCAGGCGAGGCCATCAAAACCAATTTTCCCATGATGGCAGAAAGGCCTGAGGGCTTTTTTCATTCTTGCGGTGGGTATGCATCTTCTCGAGTGGATTATAGGGTGGGCATTAAGAGGGTTAGAAAAGAGTTCACACCCGTTTTTGTCTAGGTTTCTGTCATCCACCAAAATATCTAAGAGGCATCTTCTTATTGCGTAGCAGTTTTTCGGATCGCCCGATTCAAACTTGCATGCATTAAGTGCTTCATGAATATCATGTGCTCTATTCGAGTACTCCGCAAGTGAGCATGGAACTACTTTGTTGGAAAGACGGTGCCAAGCCAGAAGTTTCCAGAACTCTTTCCTTTGGACATATTGGAGATCGGGATATTTAGTTATTCCCGTGTCAGAGTCTACTTCCGGTTTGGCGGTCACAGCAATGGTATTCTTTTTTGAATTTGATGGTCGATACATACTAGCTTCCGGAAGAGCGTGTAAATATATATTCCTCATTCATTTCCTGTCTTAGGTCAGCAAGTGGGAAAAGTTTCGATGGTTGTGTTTTGATATATGTGGTACCTACACCAGGGTTTAGGAGTTTAGGCTTTTCTGAAATTTCTTCAACAATGATTTTCCTCAGTTCAGCATCCTGGGTTGTTCTAAGATTATTCAAACTATTATTATGTCCTGGACATTCAAGTTGAATGTGTTCAAAGGTACATTTTGTATTCTGTTGGCAGTATGGGCAGTTTTCAGTTAAGATTTTCCCCAGTTTAAATGAACGTGCTGGAGAGGATTGGAGACCCAGGAGTTCTCTACTTCTAGAAGCCGTGAAAGCTTTAGGTGTGATTTTGGAAATGTCTTTAGTAGTGGGGGTAATGTTATTCTCATTGAGCATCCTCAAGTACTTTCCTTGGGACTGTAGTGTTCTCCAGTTATGATAGTGTGAGAGACGTTGAATTCTTCTGATGTGACTGCGAATATCTCCTAAGATAGGGACCTCGAAAAAGAACAATGAAAAAGGTAGTTCCTCGGCGGGGTCGTAGCGTGAGATGTCTGAACAACCCCCTCTGAATGAGGCTCTTTTGGCAGTTCGGTCCACTCTGTCATGAACTTTGTCATTATTGTGACCCCTGATCCATTTCAGGATAATGTTACTGTGGCCTCCTTCACTATAGAAACCAAGTTCTTCAAGCAGTAGGCGGACAGCTTGCACATCTCTGCGATTGGCTTCACGTAATTTGTCACGGGCATTCATGGATCTGCCATCCTTTGTTACAGCAGATATTGCGGCCATGGAGTCAATGGCATGCACCATTGGAGTCATGGATTTGAGGAGCTTTTCTTTTTGTTCTGTGAGTAGAAATCGTAGTCCCGCAATTTCGGCGGATGTGCTACTAGGGTTTTGGATATCTTCTTTAATAAATAGTCCCGGTGCAGTGAAAGGTCTTGAGGGGGGGATATTCATCTTCCGAACTAATGGCATTCCGTTGTCGAAGTTTCTTATGGCATATGTTGCACCACTACATGCTGATTTTTTACCAGCAAATAGGGAACCATCGCTTGCCATATCATAATTCTCTGTTTGTTTGTTCTTTTCAACAGGGGAAGTAGATTCTTCTTCTGAGTCACTAGGGCAACTGTATTCACTCTCTTCTTCCGCAGTTCTGTTTTTCATTCTGGCAATAATGGTCTCATACTGTATGTCTGAGATGTAATCATAGTGTGAATTTATATCGTTGACTTTAGCAAGAACAGAAGAGGGCGGGTATGTATTGTCGTTATATTCGATAATGGGTTCTGTTGGGATTAGGATGCAACCGTCATTAGTGATGCTATAATCAAAGTCATATTGAAGACTATTGGTGCCTTCGATTCTGACAAAGACATTGGGATTTATGGCACTGCTATTGTATTCTGTATATTGTATTGACATGGTCTGTGAGTTAATATTAGTAATGTGGATGAGAGAGATAGAATCTCTGTCGCCATTTCCTTTCTTGTGGAACTCACCCGTGTCCGGAGGTTCTATAGTGTCTCTGTACTGTTTCTTGACATATCTGGCCTGTGGGTCTAGGTCTGCGGGGTTTTGAAGCATTTCTCTTTCAATTTCTGCCAGCCATCCAGGGGGTCTATTACCGTTCAACCTGAAAAAGCTTTTGCTCTCTTGCCAATTTTTTAGCATTTCACCGCAGGGGGACAGAAAAGATCCTGTGTGTTTGAGATCATCTTTTTGGATTGCGGCGGTCACATTTCTTGACATGTAGAGTGATCTGGGAAGGGCGTGGTGACTAATGCGGTTTCACCAGCTTCATTTTCAGGGTAATTTTTAGAATCGATAGCGTATCCAAGTTTGGCCATAATGTGGCCTGTACGCCTGAACCAGTTAAAGCGTTTGTCTTTTGTGTGACTATAGGTAGCATAGTGTGAGAAGGGGAAGCCCGAGATAGCATTATTACTCATTTCGTTGTTCATGTTGTGAATCATTATTTTAAGCCACAGGTTGCTATTTCTACGATATAGTGAGATAAGGTAGGGATCATAGATACGGTCAGTGTGGTTGTGTTGCCAATATTCGTGTTCATCTGCAGTACACAGGGTGTTCATGGTTTCAGTAACACATGATGCAGTTGCAATATCGAAAACACTATCAATACCGTACCCCCCCTGGCAGACTGCTGTCCAGATTATTTGGTGATTAGTGTCCATTGGACAGCCCAAGTATTTAATTATGAACGAAGCTATCATTTTATCTAATTCAAGTGCAACATTCTTTGAGGAATTAGCAATTGCTGAGGTGACTTTAAGGGGGTATGCCATTCTAGGGACTACTATTGCATTAATGACATATCTTAGCTGGTGCAGGGTCATGTGCTGCAGCTGAATGGAAGTGAGAGTAGATTTTAGTCTTTCGATGAGGATTTCCGCCTGTTTGTCCCATTCGCCATTAAGTGCAAACCATACTCCAAGATATCTGTTTACCTCCTCGCTGCTCGAAAAATCAAGAAACTCTGGTGACTCGGGGGGTATCCATTTCGCATCGATGGAAGGGCTTAAGTCATTGATATCAGGCTCCAGGTGACCCCCTGAGATGAGTAAATCATCGGACAGGTCATATTGTTTTACCATCTTGCCCTGGGATTTGATACGCTTTCTATAAGAGTATTTGGATTTCTTAACATTGATGGGGATGCCGATGAAGCTCATGAATTCATTTACTATGCCTAGCATGTCTTGAACTTCGTTTTTGGTTTTGCCGACAAGCATGATGTCATCACAGAAGAACCGTGCAAAGATATTTAAAGGGGTGTCCTTTTCTAGTAGGTTTTGGGAAGGCAGGGTAACATCATTTCCTGGCTTGTCTGGTCTGTGGCGCTCCGAGTGCAGTTCGTATCCATACGTGGTCCCTGACGGGTTTGCACCGTTTGCTCGTTTTGCTAACCATATTGCCAGGATATCCATGATGGCTACAAACCTTAGCGGGCTCAGGACATCTCCCTGCGGTACTCCACATTCGAGGGACCATCCATCTGTTAAGCCTTCTTCGGTGAGTACCATTCTAGAGGCATCATTCGTGATGTCTGAAATGATGCTAATAATCTGTGGCTGGAACCCTAACTTTCTTAGTGCTAGGTCGCTCATCCAGAATTCAGCCCTGTCGAATGCTTGTTTTAGGTCCAGGTACACTACAGTAATCGCCCATATTTAAGAAAACAGGGATTTCGGGGCAGCCGTACTATCAATTGGGTACCCCCCTCCCCCGCCGACCCCCATTTTCTTAGCTTAACACCGTATACTCTTATTTCACCGTCGAGAGAGAAAAGCTAGCCGCCTGTACTCATCGAGTTGGGTACCCCAAAACGCCCGGTTTCTTAACGTCGGGTTTTCTTAAAAGTGAGTGATTACTGTACATGAAGGTCTTTGTCGTATCTATTGGCATCCGAGATTACTTCATTCAAAATTTGGAGAGAGTCATCTATGTTTTTATTCGGAAGAAAGGCATCTTGAATAGGGAAGAGAATGGGGGTGAGTATTGAGAATTGTTTTGAGACGAGCACACCGAGAAGATCTTCGACTTCGGCTCTTGGTTTGATGGTCACGTCTTCGATTGCCACAATATTTTAGCACAGCAGGCCTTCAAGTTCAAGAAGAACGAGCACGGCGAAGTGGGCATGCAGTACAAACAGTATTCCATTTCACCCAAATGGTTACCCGAGACTCCATTGGCAAAGCTTGCTTCTACACCCCCTGTCGCGGGGCCTGCCTGGATACATCAAGCCGATTCCTTTTACCGAAGAAGGCATCGAAAAGCTTGAGCATACCTTACAGGCGTTGAAGGACATTTTGGGCACAAAGCTCACGGGCGTGCACGAAAAGTTTTGGCGCGAGGATGTCATCGAGAAACAGCGCCACCTAACTGCTGGTGGAGAATGTCAAGCGCCCGCGATACCCTTCCAGCATCCCGAAAAAATCGCCATCGAGCGCAATGCCACCTTGGTTCGACTGATAGAGGCGCCTGCGTTGGCGATAGAAGCTGCCGGGGCTGCCGCCGTCCCCGCTATACCGGTGCGCATCCAACGCCGAATTAATCGAGCGCCGATAGAAGTGTACAACGGTAAACGGAAACACCAAGGTCGAGCCCAAAAGCAAGCAGAGCAGTACGTGGACAACGCCCAGTGGGAGGTCACCTACGGCCAGATGACAGTCGGCAGCTCTGCAGTGGCTCTCGCGGTGGAATCTGAAAACGACAAGTTCGCTTTCCGCGTACAACTGAGGCGAAGCGAATGGTCGGATTCGTTGTACTTGGTGAAGGTGGAGGCGCGCTATCCGTCAACTCAACAGCTGCTATATCGCTATTTCCAACCCAAAAAGCACACCGACACCAAGAAGAAGCACCTCGGCAAGCAGCTTGCGAGTCACCCAGGAGCTTTCGCAGCGCCACCGGGCACCGACCGTCTACCGAGACTTTCGATAAGAATGAAATAGTGCTGGCATGGAATGTGGATGCGAAAGACCCTGAACGGAGTATACCGAACGAGCAATACGCGCAGATAGTCGTCGCTTTGCTTGCACAACAATCCAAACGCACGCGCAAGGACCTAGGTGACTTGAATGAATCGGACGATTCCGATGAAGACGAAGCTTTTGATAATTGCGTAGCGGTAGCGGTAGCACCTGAAGTGGACGCGTAAAGCAAGACTGAAAAAAAATATGTAAATAATATGTGTATAACGTGTATATAGATTCCGAGTCAAAAGTTCTTTGTGTTTTCACTCCTCCTAGATTTCGAAAAAGTGCATTTGACCTCAATTTTGTACCATAAAAACCATTAAATCTAATGCACAACCTGCACTTGCATGTTCTTGACTGTTAAAATGCGGTTTTTTAATCCTATCATGAGGTAAATAAGACAATATCATTTTCACATGAGAATGTCATTTTCGTCGAATAGTGTGTTGCTGGGCCACTGTCGCATGTGCGCCTTGCTGCACCCCCGCTGCGAGCTCCGGCTCTACGTTGCTGCTTTGGACTGGCCCTGGATCTACGTCCTGCTGCGCTGCGGTTCTGTGCGACAGCAACTCGTCAACGCGCTGAACCGCTGCTAAGAGCACCTCCTGTGGCGGTGGGCGCGTCAGTGGCTCACCGCCATGCCGATTCGCTGTTGCGGGTGCCTCCTGCTGTTCTACCGTCCTGGACAGCAACAACTCGTTAACACGCCGGATTGCCGCAAGGAACGCACCATTCCGTGGAGTGTTCTCGAGGTAAAGCACCCCGTTGCCTCGTTGCCATGTCCCACTTCCGCCGCAAGCGCGCCTCGCTGGACAGTGGGTATGGGACATGGGAGGCAGCAGCTCGTCGGCTTGTTGGGCCGCCGCTTGGGGTACACTTTCTTGCAGCGTGGGTGGCAGAGGTTCGTCGTCGTGATGTGTCACCGACGGAGGTTCACGTTGTTGAATTGCGGGTGCGTGTTCCGGCGTGTCATTGCCGCGCTGAACAGCCCATTGGCTGCCGAGGAGCTCATAGGCGCGCTGAACCGCCGCTAGGAGCGCGTCTTGCAGTGGCGTGGGCGCCAGTGGCTCGCCGTCACTCCGATCCCTTGTCATGAGTGCATCTCGTGTGCCGCGGATTCGAGCAGCGGCAGCGGCAGCTCGGAACGCGCCGAGAAGCAACACCTGAAGCACGCTCCCTCGCAATGTGAGTGGCGGAGATCCGACGCCATGCCGAGCCGCAGCTGGGAACATACGTTGCTGCGCCGTGGCTGTGCGCTCCAGCATCTCGGTGTCACCCCGGGTCGTTGTTGGAGGCGCATTCTGCTGTGCAGCATCTCCGAACGACAACTGCTCGTCGTCGCGCTGGGTCACCGCCAGGGGCGTGTTACCTTGCGACGTGGGCGCCAACGACTCGCCTTGTCGCACTGCGTCACCGAACGACGATGGCTCGTCGTCGCGCTGGGTCGCCGCCAGGGGTGCGTTCTCCTGCGGCACGAGCGCTGAGGACTCGTCGCCATATTTACTGAGATGCGGCTGAGAGCGCACGTTGCCGCGCGACGGTTGTACACCTCAGCTCTCCTTTGTCGCAACGTCGACTTGTTGCTACAGGTGCGCCTTGTCGAGCTGCGGCTGGGTGCTTTGGTATCTCAGGGTCACGCACCCCGGACCGCTGCTGGAGGTGCACTCTGCTGCGCCGCATCTCCAAACGACAGTGGGTCGTCTGGAAACGAGCGCTGCTGCGTTGTAGCCGAGTGCTCCAGCATCTCGGTATCACTCCGGACCGCTGCTGGGAGCGCACCCGTCCGCGCCACATCTCCAAACGACAGTGGGTCGTCTGGAAACGAGCGCTGCTGCGCTGTAGCCGAGTGCTCCAGCATTTCGGTATCACTCCGGACCGCTGCTGGGAGCGCACCCGTCTGCGCCACATTTCCAAACGACGATGGCTCGTCTGGAAACGCGCGCTGCTGCGCTGCAGCCGAGAACTCCAGCATCTCGGTATCACGCTGCCCAAAAGTGCCCAAAAGTGCCCAAAAACCACTTTTTCACCACTTCGGCAGCATGTCTCGGCAAGCCTCAGACCCATACCGAGCGACTACTGGGGAGGAACAACAAACCTTTCCCCCACCACAACCTTCCTACAGTAATCACTCAGTGATAAGAAAACCCGCCAATAAGAAAGTAGCCAGCTTATGGCCGACGAATACGTCATGCTTCAAACGCCTCTCCTTCAGAACCGACATGCCACGCTCAAGCGGGAGGAGCACTTTTGCGACAGGTACCCGTATCTTCAGCTGCAGAGCAACAAGTTCTACGCCCACGAGATCCGCCTGCCCGAGTATGCAAACGGCGACGTCCGCGGGTTACCCACCAAGCTGCCCTTTTGTGAAGGGGAAGTAGCCGAGGAGGCCGAGAGGTATCAAGCCTTTAAGCAGGTATTGGCTTTTGCTTGGGAAAAGATCGCGGCCGAGGAGCAGAGGCGCTCGGAGCAGCCAGGTGAGGCGAGGGCAGAGGGAAAGGTTGGCGACACCAACCACTGGACCCTCGCCTCCTCCAACTTCACATCGGGGCTCACCTTCCCTATGGTGGGAAAGATGACGGCAGCGGTCATGTCAAGTGAAGGTGGACCGATGGAGTTCTTGGACAGTACTCCCCAGGCGAAACAGAATGTACCCGGCAACGATGCTGGTGAATGGCTACTACCCCTTGGTACTTGTGATAGTACCACAGCCGGCTGTGGTACTGTCACAAGTACCAGCGCGCAATAATTTTTTTGGGTGCCCTCCTCCACTCTTGGGATGCTATCCATCATATACCATTGTCTTCGGGACCCAAACTGAGTTGTTTTATGCCTCATTGGTCCATATCACACGTGTAGCCCTCCCAATAGATGCGTGATGCCACCATGGTAGGGTTTTTTGTTGCAATGTAGTATCGTGATTGGGTTCAAACTGATGGCGCTTCTTTATAATTTTTTCCCGGCACACTTGGGATCCGAATACGCCCGCCCATTATTCAAATTGTAGCTATATATCATGGCCAATGATGTGTGTGGTTGTTGGTTGATTGCCATGATGCTACTCGTCATAAGTAGCATGCAAAACATCCGACCCTACAAGGCTGTACAATGTTTACAAGTAGCATGCACGGTTGTACAAGTAGCATGGTAGCAATCTTTCCAACGGTTGTGCAAGGGCCATACATCGCCCAAATATGGTTCAAAATGATATTGCGGACTATGGCCAGCATCGAACGGGCCCTTTAAGCTACCAAGGGTGCATTGTTGAGAGCGGGATAGGCGCCGAGACCTCGCAGGCAGCTTATGTGTACGCGTACGCAAGTAGCATGCTAGCAATCACCCCAAGGGGCATCCTAGCGCCATATATCACATGAGAGTGATTTGATAAGATATTCTGGACTACAAGACGCATTGAATTGACCATGGTCGGTAGTGGAGGTGCATAGTTGAGTGGTGGGGACGGTGGGCGAGGGCCTGGTAACGCAGAGTACTAGTACGCGTACACAAGTAGCATGGTAGTAATCTTTCCAACGGTTGTGCAAGGGCCATACATCGCCCAAATATGATTCAAAATGATATTGCGGACTATGGCCAGCATCGAACGGGCCCTTTAAGCTACCAAGGGTGCATTGTTGAGAGCGGGATAGGCGCCGAGACCTCGCAGGCAGCTTATGTGTACGCGTACGCAAGTAGCATGCTAGCAATCACCCCAAGGGGCATCCTAGCGCCATATATCACATGAGAGTGATTTGATAAGATATTCTGGACTACAAGACGCATTGACTTGACCATGGTCGGTAGTGGAGGTGCATAGTTGAGTGGTGGGGACGGTGGGCGAGGGCCTGGTAACGCAGAGTACTAGTACGCGTACACAAGTAGCATGGTAGTAATCTTTCCAACGGTTGTGCAAGGGCTATACATCGCCCAAATATGATTCAAAATGATATTGCGGACTATGGCCAGCATCGAACGGGCCCTTTAAGCTACCAAGGGTGCATTGTTGAGGGTGGGATAGGCGCCGAGACCTCGCAGGCAGCTTATGTGTACGTGTACGCAAGTAGCATGCTAGCAATCACCCCAAGGGGCATCCTAGCGCCATATATCACATGAGAGTGATTTGATAAGATATTCCGGACTACAAGACGCATTGAGTTGACCATGGTCAGTAGTGGAGGTGCATAGTTGAGTGGTGGGGACGGTGGGCGAGGGCCTGGTAACGCAGAGTACTAGTACGCGTACACAAGTAGCATGGTAGTAATCTTTCCAATGGATGCCCTAGCGCCGCATATCCCATTCTTATGATTCAAAATGACATAATGGACTACGAGAACCATCATTTGTGATGTATAGGTTCAAAATCGAATTTTCCGGGAATTTAGCGTGTGGGAGGGTCTGAACGGGCGCCTGAACCACTCCTAGATTGAAATTCGGGTACCAGTTGCAAAAAGCATGCAATTTTGTTATGCTGAGATGATATATAATGTCCATAATTGTACACCAACGCTTTGTATGTCACACAGTTCCAAGTATTGAGGAAGATATGGCCGGTTTGACTTTGGCTTTGGCTTTGGGGGAAATGGTATGTATGAGGGCTCATTTGCCACTACACTTCACGATAGAAACGGCGCATTTGATGCATGCCACGCACCTGCGTATGCTATGCGCGCGTAGGTATATCATCTATACATATAATTTGAATTTTAGAAACCTTTGCATGCTTGATAGGCTGGCCAGCTTAGACGGAATACACACAACTCTAGGGTGGGGCGGGCAAAAAAACATGCGGAATTCGAGGAGAATCAGTTTTGCCACATGCATGTGCCTTTACGACATGCATATGGAGCGTTGTCGCCATTCACATGCCGTAGCACGTAATGGGCTCCTAGAATAGGTCCCAATAATGAACTCTGCCATCTTGTTCGGAGTGCCATGGCCACATGGCATGCCTTAATCAGCCTCGCCGTGTGTGGTACTTGTGACAGTACCAGGGAAATTAATTAATTTTCAGGCATTTCACACCCCCAAAGCGCGTGACCGTAACATGTACCAAAAGTCGGTCGGGGATATTTTCAATGTTCAAAATAATTCAAAAGGGTCCTAAATGAATTTTCAACGCCTTAGTTTGACCAATATACCCTCATCTAGTGCACCCTATTTGAGTTTATTACTGGTACTTGTGACAGTACCACAGCACGGGGTAGTAGCCATGAAGGTAGCAAGAACTCGAAGGGGAAACAGAAACCAGTATCCAAGGCCAAGGGCAAGGGTGCAAGCGGAGCTGTTGGCGATGATTTGAGCAGTGGCTCGAAGAAACGAAAGCCGTCACCGACACCAAACCAAACAGCAGATACCAAAAGGAGACGGGCTTCCTCTAGTCGGACGCCGCAGCGGGCTGTGGACGTTACGGACAGCGAAAAGACCAACGAGGCCGAGATGCACGATAAAGAAGTACCGGACGGTTCCTGTGGGCTGCAAAGCGAAGAGGAGGAGCCTTCTGAGGGCATAGTCGAAGAAAGCCAGTCTGAGGAAGAGGAGGAGCTCCCAAGGCGGCGAGACAAACCTCTTTCCAAAAAGGAGAAGGTCCAGGACATGGTACTTATGGGACCCTTTTCCCTTTTTTGTTTTGGTGATTAAGTTTTGACCAGACTGTTGACTGACAAACCTGCACATGCTCACAGGAAGCCAAGATGAAGAAGTACATGGCGGACCTGTTCGTGAGGCTGCCGTCCGAAAGCGTGCGGAACGCTAAGGCCAGGAACACCGACTCCGACGCCGACAGAAAAAACCTTCAAGATTTGAATCGTGCTCGTGACTAGTCCGAGATGGAGGTTGCCAACCTTGCCAAGGAAAACGAGCGCCTTCAGAGGGCTCTGGAGGAGTCGAAGTTGGAGGGTAAGAAGGCCTTGGAGGAGGAGCGGGAGCAAGCAAGGCTTCGGGAGCAGGTTTTGCGCAAGGACCAGGACGAGCGCAACAAGGAGGCCAAGGACCTCAATGCAGCGCTGTTGCAGAGGCAAGATGCCATTGAGAGCAAGCACCTGCAGCATCAGGTGCAGCTGACGGACAAACACGTCGCCGCTCAGCAGCAGCTCTCCGAGCGAGGCTTCCAACAAGACGATCGACACCGTCAAAAACGCCCTCAACGAAAGCCAACAGAAAGCCATCCAGGATCTGAAGGATCAGATGGCCATCGAACGGGAAAGCCATAGGCACAGCGAGGAGTACACCCAGGAGATCGCCATGCAGCTCATCTCGGTAAGGTTTCCTTCTTCTTTAGAATATAAAGTTTTGTATTGTTTTGTATTCTATACATGTCCCTCGCAGTTCCGAAACCTGGCACACTACTGACCATCGGCTTTGATGCCCGGAGGCCAAGCTGGCCCTCTTCGAGGTCTTCAGGGCTCATCGCAGCAGCCGCTGCCCGTGGCGATGGACGCCCAAGGTACACCAGGAGTGTCTGTGGGACAGCCAAGGCTGATACCTGACAGGCAAAGGGCGGCCGGGGTAGAGGCACAGAAGCTCGTCATTGCTTTGAAGGAGCAGGGCACAGCCGCCACCCTCGAGGCAAGCATCAGGTTGGAGGAGCTTAGAGCCCTTGCTTCCTTTCAGGGGGAGTCGGGCAGCACCGCCGACGCACTGTATGCACAGGCGGTGGTGCGGATGTACAGCGCTTTTATGGGGGAAGTACCAGCGCCCATCTCTTAGGCTAGCCTGCACTCAAACCCTGAGTAATGCTCGTGCGTGTAAATAGTAATTGCGAATATGCTTCAATCCCACGTATTGTTGGTGGTGCTTTTTTGGTTCTTGACCATATTTGAAACTTGTGAACAGTACGTAGGGATACTTTGCATTTTCATCATTCATCACAGTTCAAGGCATGACTTGCACTCCCGCTTCAAACCCTAAGCCATTTCAGCTGAACTGGCTAAAAATGAGCCATCCCGCAGCTGTGGAGCATTGCCCTATGAAGTTTTTCTATGTCTTTTGTTTTGAACATTCTTAATTAAGATAAGTTTGAGCCTACAACACCGTTATCCCGTGTTATAGTCAATTTTCACTTATTTTCAGTGTGTCGCGGCTTCACGTGACACAAAAATACCCCAAAAAACATTCTAAGCTAGGAGTATGCATGGTCTTTTCATAAATTTTCAACTTACCTTGTTATTATATCATATTTTCAACTTCAAAATATGTGAGTATCGCAATAATCTTGTTTTTAAACAAATTTCAGATATCCCAACTTTTCAGCCATCGTGGAGTGTTTTTGGCTATTTTTCGGCTGTAAAATCAAAATTTCTTAACAAAGTTCGTTTTTATCATGGATACCACATCTATATGGCCCCTGGAACCAAAATTCCGCCAAAAAATACCCTGTCTCATTTGAGTCTCATTTGCCGGTTCCAGTCTCATTTCTGCGATTCCATCGTTA
>LGRX02018096.1:0-25294 GCA_001247695.2 Cymbomonas tetramitiformis
CAGTATAGTAATATGATGTGCCATTATTATCGGTCGCAATATCATCACGCGCCGCCAGCAAGACCGTCGATGCCCGAACTCCAGAGTGTGCGTGCACACACAGGCCGATGATGCACCGATCATATATACGGCCGTCGACAGTATAATGATATGATGCGCCATTATTATCGGTCGCAACATCATCACGCGCCGCCAGCAAGACCGTCGATGGCCGAACTCCAGCGTGTGTGCGCACACACAAGCCGACGATGCACCGATCATATATACGGCCGTCGGCAGTATAATAATATGATGTGCCATTATTATCGGTCGCAACATCATCACGCGCCGCCAGCAAGACCGTCGATGCCCGAACTCCAGAGTGTGCGTGCACACACAAGCCGATGATGCACCGATCATATATACGGCCGTCGACAGTATAATGATATGATGCGCCATTATTATCGGTCGCAACATCATCACGCGCCGCCAGCAAGACCGTCGATGGCCGAACTCCAGCGTGTGTGCGCACACACAAGCCGACGATGCACCGATCATATATACGGCCGTCGGCAGTATATTAATATGATGTGCCATTATTATCGGTTGCAAGAAGCCATTTGCACTTTGCGATCAAGGATTGCGATCGCACCGAAAAGTCAGAAACACGAAGAGCATATGATGCTGATGCTGGCGCAGCAGCTGCGCAATATTCGGTTGTGCAATAACCATCCGCACCGTCGGCCATGTGATGATCACCATCAGTTGCACCACCCCCATGCAAGGCAACATCGCCATGGGCAAGCTCGCGCATTGATGACGATATTGTAATACATGCTGAAGACGGAGTTTGTAGTCCTGCGGCTGCTGAACATTCTGGATGAGAAGTCGGTGACGATTCTGCGAGTGTATGCACTTCGGATATAGCGCACACTGATGCGACTGAAGGAGACAAAATTCCGGGGACATCACCATGATCAGAAATGCAACCAACTGCGACGTTATCGGCTGAATCATCCGGGTCGGGATAGCACAAAGCTGATGCTGAATCGTCAATATCCAAGGTGGTATCATGATACGGATGCAATGACGATATATACTGTGCAGCCGGCAACGATTCACCGCGACGCATTATATCTGAAATATTGACAATATTCACAATTACACCGCCGGTTGCAAGATAGTCGGCTGCGCAATAATCTGCTGTGCAATTATCATCCGGACCATCATCACGCGTCGCTGACAAGGTTGTCGATGATTGAACCTGAGTGCGTGTGTGCGCACACATATTGATGATACACCGATCATGCACACTGTCGTCGGCTACGCAATAGTAATCAGTTGTACAAACAACAACCGCACCGTCGTCGGCTGCGCAATAATCTGCTGTGCAATTATCATCCGGACCATCATCACGCGTCGCTGACAAGGTTGTCGATGATTGAACTTCAGTGTGTGTGTGCGCACACATATTGATGATACACCGATCATGCACACTGTCGTCGGCTACGCAATAATAATCAGTTGTACAAACAACAGCCGCACCGTCGTCGGCTGCGCAATAATCTGCTGTTGTGCGAATATCTGATGTTTCACCACCTGCATGCGGAACAAAATCGTGGGCAGTCTGCCGTACCTCGCATGGATCATTGGTTGCACAAGTGGCATGATGACCAACCATGCCGTAAGATATGTCAGGCGGCTTTGGAGGTGGCAAATCAGCATGATCATTAGTGATCAGCGCTTCTCCCCCCCCTCAAGGTGATGGAGGCACGGCGTTGTTGCTAACGTGTCGTACGACAATGCGCATGCGGAATGCTGCATTCCTCCAGCAACGCCATCATCATCATCATCATCATCATCATCATCATCATCATCAGTTGTTGTTGCTAACGTGTCGTACGACAATGAGCACGCGGAATGCTGCATTCCTCCAGCAACGTTAGCATCGGCAGCAATCTCAGCATCGCAACTCCAGAAGTCATCCTCCTCCTATGGGTCCGGCGACTCCTCAACCGCATCCACCGCAGCCCAGAAGGCATCGTCATCCATAGCCAATGACTCGGATGGAGTTACGGATAATAGCGTCACTCTTCTAGGCGACGCCGCGATATCCGGAGCGGAAATACGTGCTGCTGCTGGATCATCGGGCGAAGACACACACTGAGTCGATGACATTTCAGAGCTGCCATCACGTATCGGCAGCGTCTGCTGCTGTCGTAACCGCTGGTGATGTCGTATGGCGATCCGATGCTGGCGACGATGCTTGGCGTTCAACCACCGCGTGTACCCAGCCAACTCCTCCGTCTGCTGCCGATGCAGTCGTTGACACCGTCGCTTGGCGATAAGTTGTTGGCGCCGATGCTTGGCGGCCAAACACCGCGTGTACGCAGCCAAGTCCTCCGTTTGCTGCCGATGCAGTCGTTGACACCGTCGCTTGGCGATAAGTTGTTGGCGCCGATGCTTAGCGGCCAGCCACCGCGAGTACTCAGCATGCGGAATCCGTACGTCCACGCGCGCATGACGCCACAACAATGTATTATACGACATCTCAAGCCGACAAGAGCCAACGCCCAGCGGACATGACGACATGTGATGGAGCTGAAGCACGGGCAACAGAGGCGAATAGAAGTCGTACAACCCAATACACGCACAATCGTGCGACAAAACTCGTTCCAAGGTGCACAAGTCATGCGGCTGCAGCATACACGGTTGCATAGGGTGCTGCGCGTACGCGCACCAATTTACGTACTGAGCATGGGTCGCCAGTCGACGGTCGATCATGCCGTGCGATACATGCGCCTCCAATCGTGCAACAGCACTCGAATACTCTCCCACAGGGGACGCTAATAAAATCGAGAATGGCACGCAGTTCATCGATTATACCGATTGACGACGTGTAGATATTCGTTCGCAATATGATAATATTTCACAGCCTTGACGAAAGGCAGACGCAATTAAGCGCGTTTTACGTCGTTGTCTTCGGAATTCTTTAGGAACTCGCGGAAAGGCCTCCCGGAATTCGTGTGCCGGTAATTGTACACCCGAAGTTGCAGTCGGCACAACAGGTCGCGTCTAACGTAACCACGCTGATACCAGTTGTTCGGGGGTGCTCTCTAAGAGCTTCTAAGACTACTTACACAATGCAGGGAACCTAGTTCAGTCCTACAAGGAGATATATATTGCTGTAAGCATGATATATATATGAATCGGATCTTTTTAATTACTCTTTTGGCCAAGTTGCCTAACAGCCACAGAGGTGGCTGCAATGTACGACAAATTTAAACTCAACCCCGAGAGCTTGCACAGCTCTCTACTTAAGGTAACTCGTCCTTACCATGCCACTTCATGTGTTCAGTCATTTGCTGACTGCCACAACCAATCAGCTGGGATCTGTCATCAGTACTTAAATGTTTCTGACTGTCACCTCCCAAGTCTCTCATTTTAATACTCACAGATCTGCTGATGTGACTGTATAACTGAGGTCCTCCTCGATTCCCTCCAGTTATGTTCGACTGATCGAATCCTAAATGGTTTCCACCAATTCTCTCAAGTCTGATCTGCTGTAGGTGCAGATATTCAAATGTCACATTTGAGTCAGTCACTTCTGTCGGTCACCTTTGTCAATTCTGCCAGTCACCTGTGTCATTCGGTCTATCGGTCATGCTGGTGACTATCATCATTTCCGGTTGGTGACTGTCATCGTTTCTGTCACTCGTCATTCTGACACGCCTGTCTCTCGTACTGACTCGTGATGTACCCTAGTACATATGTTACCAGTGCTTATCAACGCGCGAAATTGATCTGCAGTTGCCATTTTTTTATTCGCGAAAAAGAAAAGGAACAAGAGTAATGGGCTGTAAGCAGTTTATGCAAACTAGGTTTTGAACTGTGAGGAAGAACAGGTCGAGTTTCTGAAGTTTCAATAAATTCCGTGGTCTCGTCATCATAATCCGAGAATTGCGAATCGAATTATTTTATTGGACGGGCCGAACGCGACAAAGAACTCAAATCTGCATCGCATTAAGTTCTTGATTTCGATTGATGACATCTCCACTCGACCCGGGAACTTGAGTACAGATTGATGTTATTGGACAAAGTTTGGTCTATCGATCCGACGAATTTAATATGACCGACCGTAATATTCAAATTCAAAGTCATCGGCTGTCGCCCCTGACGAAACTCGGGATGAACTCTCGTCGTTTTCATTTCACGGAAATCGGCTTCATAAGTTTTTTGACTTTTTTTTCTGATGGGGCCGTTCTGGCGAATAGCTGACGAAGCTATTGACGAAGTTATTGACCTTTCCCCGACTGCAGTATACTACACCCAGAAGGAAGACGACATCATATAAATAGAAACAGACGTATTTCGCTCATCGCTAGTTAACGCTCCTCGCTCATCGCAATACAAAACAGTTTGCGACGATGAGATATTGTAACAAACGCCGGCTTCTCGTGGTACCGAAGCTGGGGTTGTCCAGCTGGTGACAGGCGTGACAGTCATGACGAGTATGACAGACCTCGCGCGTTACGACTGCTTGAGGGTGGCAGGCTTGGTTAAGAAGATATGGTCATTGTAGGATGATTGTGAAGTGATAAGAAGATATGGCAGCTACAATACTGTCACTGACGTGTCAGTCAGAAGATGGGGAGTGGTAACATCATTAAAGCTGGCATAGAATAGTGACATCCTATTGGTAGACCGCGTCAACCGCCGCATGCTGGTCGACAAGGTTCTTCCGCAACGCGACAGCAGCGTCGGTGTTGCTGGAAGTAGTAGGGGGTACCACAGGAAAGGTGCTAGCGGTTGGGGTGTCCCGAACCTCATCCAGAAGCCGTATTGAGGCGTCCAAGTCGGAATCCCTCAATAGGCGCTTGCGAGCTCTTGTAGATGCTGCTATACTCTTGAAAGCCGGAGAAAAGATGATGCGCGGCTGCACGTTTGGGTGTTGTGGCGGAAATGGAGGGTAGGCGTAATGGCAGAACGTGCGGAGAGGCGAAACGAGCGCGGGGCACTTGCAGATGTCGTCGTGGTCGAAGGTGTCCGGAGCACCAACCCAAAATACGTAGCGTAATACCAGCGGGATCAGGGCAGGTAAAATAACGTAGATGAACATTGCCAAAATCGAGCAACGAGTACCGGAATATCCTAGTTCACTAGATATCAGAGGGTCCCGAACTGTGTGGATAAACTCTGTGATAAGATAATAAACCCTAAGCTAGATATACCCGGAACGGTCTCGCAACGGTCTCGGATACTAGCCTACCTGTGACACAGCGTGTGTCACAGCACGAACCTATAGATCAGTCAGCGGTCCAGTGTTGGTCCTAGGGGTCTGTCATAGGGGCCTGCACCGGGACTCCCAGTCAGGGCTGCCTATACAGATTCCAGCACACCACCCCAGCACTGTGGGTGGTGACTGTCTAGGAGAGTCAGAATGTTAAGATAAGTTAGGGTAGGAGCTAGGGTGACAAACCTAACTGCTAATTCAACTGTGCAATTCTGATACACAAATTGAAACCCTCTAGCCGGCACAAGTGCAGAAACATACAGGCATATAGGTCCTGCCAAACTACTGAAAGGCACTGTGTCAGGAAGTCAGATTGAAGAGTTCAAAGTTGTCAAAGCAAAAGCATAAACCAGATTGAAGACCGCGTTGAGGTCAAAGTACATCTCAGCACACCACCATGAAAGTGGTGTACTGCCAGAACCAGAAGCATTAACTACTCGGGGTCAATGGCCAGAGGAGCACCGTCACCACAACGAGCACTGTAGTAGTCCACAGTAGCACGGCGGAGTAGCACAGGGCTGCCAAAGTGCAAGGTGTCGGTCACGGAGAAATCATTCGCCAGAGAATTTGACGGAGTCGGTGTTGTTGATCCGTCGATCACGGGAGGCTGCACCGCACCAGGGTGCTGCCAAGTGCTGCCCGAAGGTGGCGCCTCGTCATCCGAAGACGATGCCGGCGACAACGGAGGACCGCCCTCAAATAAGATGCCAGGTGGCGGCGGTCCGGGATTCCACGGCACCGGAGCCATGTAGAGGCCCTGCTGCCGCTGCACCCGCCGGTGGCGACGAGGCGGGATGGCACATGGCACCGTGTCAAGCGGTGACTCCCCGCCCCTGCACAGCACAGGCTGCAGCGCAGCCCGACCCGATACCTGCACAGGGTCGACGTCGTTGGCCACCGTGTAGGTGGCTGCTCCTACTCCCATGACAGAGATCAAGAGAATGAAAGAGAGAAGGAAGGGCATCCCCCACAAGCCCGCGTGGGCGGGGAAGCCCCACGGAGGCTTTCCACAGCCGTAGCTGCGGGGAGCACCCTCACGCCAATCCTCCAGAGCACCACCAGAGTGAGGTGCTCGGGCCGCGGGCGTTGACGAGTGATGTGCCGAGATGGCCGAGGCCCGCGGCTTCACGACGAAGCTGCCGTCAGCGAGGTCCTCGTAATCGTCCGTGTCGTACCCCGTGAGATCAACCTGTCCGATGGCGGCGTGGTTCACGGTCTGAACGAACCCAGCGAACTCACCGTCCGCGTCCGCCGTGGTGGTCACCCGCGCCGATTGAAGCGGCGCGGGCTTCACATCTTCTCCCTGCGAGACAGGCATAGCAGGGGCCGGCACGGCGGATGCCGATGCCGCCGCACCACCTGCCGGAACCTGCCCCTCCGGTGTGGCCACCGCTGCGGCGGGTACGCACACCAGAGCCGAAGCCCCCTTGCCGTCACCGGCAGGAGGCGGGAAAGATGCGTGAGTGTAATGCACCTGTGGGTTGGCCGCGGAGTGAACCTCCGCGGCAAGATCGTCGAGCCTGCGGAGAATGTCGTCCCCCTCGGAATCCGGCTGCTGCTCCACGGCGAAGCCGTAGGCGGACACGTCAATGCCGCCCACCGCTCCCGCAGAAAGCACCGCGGGCGGCCCGTACGCGGCTGCCGCACGCGCGAAGGACTCCGCTCCGTCATCCGCCGCCTGCTGGAACAACGCACACATGGCGAGTGCGTGCACCCCCTCTGCGTCCTCCTCGTCGATGGGAACGCAAAATGCCGCGGCAGAGGTGGGCGGGTGTTGGCGCCCGCCCAACGGGCAGTCGCGGTAGAAGTGATACGCCTCACCTTTCCCCGCCTTCTTGCACCTACCGCAGAACGGCCTTGCCCGTTGATCGTCACGGTCGAACCCCACCGGTGGGGCCTTGTGGGTCCCCACACGGAATCCTCGCGGCTGCTGCCCCCGCTGCTGCTGCTGCCGCTGCTGCACCCGCTCCCGTTGTTGACGCACAACCGGGGCGGCCTCACCCCGCTGCCGCTGTACGAGCTCCGTCAGCTCCGTGATCTTCTGGAGCAGCGCATCGTACTCACTGCTGGAGAGGTGTGCGGAGACCCCGCCCGCACCAGAAGCTGCCTTCCCCCCGTCCGTCTGCGCCCAAGACTGATAAATCTCGACCACCAAGGAGCGAAGAGAAGCAAGGGACACGTGGGACAGGTCGGCAGCCATGGGATAGCGGACCTTTACCGCCGCGTAAAACACGGGGTCGAGGCGGGTGTAGAGAGACAATTTTCGTGTTGCCTCGGTCGGAGTCCAGTCTGAAGTCCTGTTATCCCGCACCAAACGCTGTTCCTTAGCCAAAATCGGCTGCGGGTCAACGTTTGCGGGATAACGTAAAGCCGCATGCTCCTCCTGCTGCGATTCCCGCAGCGCCACTGGTACAGAGCCCTTGATGATGTCGACAAGAGCACGCCGTCCATCTCGGTCAGTCGAAGAATCCGTACCAGTGAGCCAGACGTAGGCGTTGCTGTGCTTCTCCACCACGAGAGCCAGAACGTCGTACAAGAGGCCATTCACCTTGTTGACCACCGGAGCCAGGGGGTCGTCGAGGTCAAAGGCACACAGTTCCAGTCCGGCCGACTGAAACTCCGTACGCAGCTGCACCACCAGGTCGGACAGAAGGCCAGCGTCGTCCGTACCGCGGAAATGATGTTTCTTGTCACCAAGAATATCCTCACGGATACTCTTGGCCCAAGCCCGATGGAGACGCGCTTTGTAGATCTCGTCCGCCAACTTGGATTGCTCCTGCAAGTAACGTCTGACGGCCACGTCCGCGTCTTCGTTCGATGCAGGGTTGGGGGTAGGAACTGAAGGCGTAGCTGCCGTCGGCGTGTTCCGTACCCCGTCGATCAACCTCAGAGAGGCGTCGATGTCGCTGTCCCTCGTGAGGGACTTCTTGGATCTCGTTGTGATTCCCATCTCTAGATAAGCCTGAGGGGAGGCGGTACGCTGCAGCACGTTTGGGTAGGGTCGCGGAGAAAATGTGACGTCACAGACACGGAAAGAGCGGTCGGGCCATGCTAGCGAGGGGCGAAGGAAGATGTCGTCGAAGTCAAAGGTGCTTAAGTCACCAGCCCAAAACACGGCAGCAGGCGGGATCAGAGCGAGCAGAGAACCGCGAATAGTGAACATTGCGACGACGAAACCCAATCCAAGCCGGCACCCCATGGCTGCGGCCCAAGTCGCTCACCGCAAGCCGCTCATCTCAAAATCTCCACTAATGCCCAAACGCGCAAACGCGCACCACCTCTCCGAGCGGCCGTTTAGCCAATCATGGCCAAACTAGCAAGTGGAATAAAGCGTGGATGGGGCCACGACCTACCGGAATATCCTAGTTCACTAGATATCAGAGGGTCCCGAACTGTGTGGATAAACTGTGATAAGATAATAAACCCTAAGCTAGATATACCCGGAACGGTCTCGCAACGGTCTCGGATACTAGCCTACCTGTGACACAGCGTGTGTCACAGCACGAACCTATAGATCAGTCAGCGGTCCAGTGTTGGTCCTAGGGGTCTGTCATAGGGGCCTGCACCGGGACTCCCAGTCAGGGCTGCCTATACAGATTCCAGCAACGAGCAACGCGCGGTGCCCATGACTCGCAGCCGCAAAAGACGTCTACCGTAAAGCCATGTCTCAAATCCTAGTCGCACCCAAACGCGCAAGTGCGCACCACCTCTTCAAGCGGCTGCTTAGCCAATCATGGCCAAGACATCAAGTGGAATAAAAGCGTGGATGGGGCCACGACCTACCGGAATATCCTAGTTCACTAGATATCAGAGGTCCCGAATTGTGTGCTGAAATCTGTGTAGGCAGCCCTGACCGGGAGTCCCGGTGCAGGCCCCTATGACAGATTACTAGGTAGCCAACACTGGACCTGTGACTGACCGTAAGCCCGTACTGTGACACACCAAGGTGTCACAGGTAGCTAGGACAGTAGCCGTTCCGACTCTGTCACCGTTCGGGGTATATCTAGATTAGGGTTTATTTCTTATGAGAGTTTATCTATATCAGTTTCACAGCACACACTATTATCTGTGAACTTGGATATTCCAGTAGGTTATGGGCCCACCACGCTTCCACTGTGAACTTGGATATTCCAGTATTGTGTGTGGATAAACTCAATCGATAAATAAACCCTAAGCTAGATATACCCGGAACGGTCTCGGACGGTTTCGGAGTCTAGCCTACCTGTGACACAGCGTGTGTCACAGCACGAACCTACAGATCAGTAAGCAGTCCAGTGTTGGTCCTAGAGATCTGTCATAGGGGCCTGCACTGGGACTCCCGGTCAGGGCTGCCTATACAGATGGTAGCACTTCATTTTTGTCGCAAGGTTATTTTATTTGTCGCACCGTGCGACAAAACTGCAATTATACCGTGCGACATAAATGAGCGTTGCGCTCATTTCTGTCGCACCTGCGACAAACATGAGCGCAACGCTCATTTCTGTCGTGAAAATTCGCAGAAATCCACAAAATTCACAGAAAATTTTCAGATGACCAAATTTGTATGGACAGGAATAGCAAGGATAACAAATTATGAAAAACAAATCGGACAAACGATTATTTTAATTGCATTCAGGGTGTCGATGTCGTGTTGAACGGAGGAATTAATTCGCGAAAATTCCTTTCAATAAAATCGCCACACAGAAAGAGAATCGGACCCCATCCCCACCCCATAATCGATGACGATGACGATGACACCCGAATGGTGTCATGGCATAATGATGAGGTCAAACACGCTCGAGAGTTTTCCAGTGTCGGCTTTTGCAGAATCGTGACCGTTTTTGCAAAATCTGTCCGTTTTTGCAGTGGTGAGTGTTCAAATGTCATTTGTTAAATATGCAATTTTAAGAATAACACGGAACGTTTCCCCCGCAGTGTGCCCCTGTCGAGCCAAAACAAGATTACTTCTTAAGATCATGTATTAATCTAAGCAAGAATTTCCTATTGAATATTATCACATATTCCTACTAAGTTTATCGATACGCGCATCACGTAGAATGATACCCGCAATCGCAACTATTGGGGGTTTTAGAAACTCAAAATTCCGTTCGCTATACCCGGATGAACGCGCCAGCCTACAGTGAGATGTATGGTTGACTGACGAGTCTGTCCAATTTATTTCGGAAAGATAACACACACCAGGTGCTATTTTTGCAAACAATTCCCTCACGCGATGCGCATGCTCGCTTGCAAGCGAGCGCGCGAATGAGGGAAGAAATCCTAGCGGAAACGTGGACGCAAATGACATCCGCGTTTCCGCCAGAGCTGTCAGTGCAGTGTCAGATGCTCAAAATATGTTGTATATGCATATGAGATATGCGTGATAAAGCCATGCTGTGCATTATGCGTCGCTGCTGCGCGTGAGTCGAGTCAGCGGACTCGACGAATGACAAAATCATCCACCCCCTCTAACGCGCCGCGTCCAGACTCCTAGAATCTGAACGGATCTTGCGCGCGCAAGAAATATGAGGTTCCTAACATACTTTAGAATGCATATGCAAAGTTACGTTGTGTTTGGTAGACGGGATTATTCCAAACACAACGGTCGCTGAAGAGTGACTTACGGGGCGCTCAGTTCAGCGGTCTTAGCAGTATATAATGCAAGCGGATTCTGTTTTCCTCGTATGAAAGTGGTAGTGTTGCGACAAATTCATAATTGGAAATTCCGCATATCTTTGTGGTATAATTGTGAATTGTTAAACTCTCGTTGTCGGCTACGAGCGATCGGTCGAGACAATCCGGGGTAGGACTGCTGATGCTGAGGTCGGTATCCCTCAGATGCTATCGTATCATGATTGGCCGGTAAAGCGCGAGCGCTCGACACAATCCGGGGTAGGACTGCTGACATGGGCAGAAAGTTTTTGGAAAATTTCCAACGGCATAATTTTTGAGGGACAGCTCCTGCGGTGTGGCCTGTTGATGTCACTTTTTTCCAGGAAACCTGTTTCGCTCCTTTAAGGGAAACGAAATGAAAAACAGCATATTTCTGAAAAAGCTGCGAAGCGTCGTTAATATAAACGAATCTTTTTGCGACACGACAAATAAAAGGACCTCGCGACACAAAAGAGATGCTTCCTATACAGATGTCAGCAGGCTCTGACTATAGGTCAGGACTAGTGGACTCATTATTGTTTTGCTTCGCAAGTGCTAGGTGGTTGTTCGCGTGCCGAGTGCTAGATTGCTAAGACAGCTCTGCTCACAGTTTTGTACAATAATTCGTACTTTTGGTGGTTTTATTATCAAGGTACCGTATCGGTTCCCAAAACGCGTATCGATAGTTTTCGATATAACGAATTTTGTTGTCGACAGATACCGATAACACTGCAAAACTTGTCGACAGATATGAATAACACCATTATTGTTGTCGACAGATACCGATAACTACACGAAAGTTGTCGACAGATTCCGACAAGAAACGAAAACTTGTCGACAGATATTGATATTCCGATTTTTTCCGATATATCGATATATCGGGGATATCGACAGCAAGTGATAAATTTGTCCAAATATGACCCTTACGCCGTTAATGTCGTACGGGTTAATCTGTGTTCGCTTGACTGGGCCTGATCCTTGTGCGACCAGAACCGTGCTTGTAGAGCCCCTGCAGGATTTCCGAGCACGACCCATCCTGAATTTTCAAATCACGATCGACAAGCCTACTTTTCAAATTCCGAGAAATGAGAGCTCACACGAATACCGTGTCACAGTTCAATATTATGTCACGAATACTCCTTGATCGATACGGTTGAGCAGATGAAAACCCTAAAAACCCCCAATATGGGATCGATATGGCAATTGATGAATGTGCATCATGAATGAACGCCAATGGAATACTCGTAAGAAAAGCACGCAAGATCGATCGCTCCGTGGGTGTTTCAAAGTCAACGCCAAGGCATGCATCCATCCACCGCCAGCCGCCACACGAGCCATTGTGCGGGATGCGCACGATCCGACATCCGAGATATCGATATTTCCGATATCATCAAATGTTATCGATATCCTTGTCCACAACATGTTGTCGACAGATACCGATAACACTGCAAAACTTGTCGACACGTATATGAATAACACCGTTATTGTTGTCGACAGATACCGATAACTACACGAAAGTTGTCGACAGATATTGATATTCCGATATCGCAAAAAAAGTTGTCGACAGATACTGATATCTCCGATATATCGATATATCGGATATCGGAGATATCGATACGGTGCCTTGTTTATTATCTGATTGAAGAAATTTTACCTGCCCCAAAAACACCAAATTTTGGCTTGGATATGTCATAAATCCGCATATATTGACGATAGGGATGCGTGTCATGATGCTCGTAAGCTTATATGATGTCCATACAAAGCATAAATGACATTGTGCATGCACATCGAGGTCGCAAGAGACCACCCCGAGTGCATTCTCGAAAACACCATTTTTTGCATAAAATTCCAACCGCCGTTTAGGGGTTAACTATTCCTGCTGACCTGACATTTTACTGCTAGCAGACTGACTGACAATCACCACTCTCCTGTTCGGAGGTGGTGTGCTGAGATCCGGGTATCTAGGACCCAAGGCAGCCTTGACCAAGGCATTGTATCGGTTGTGCCGACATTCTGATATATCGATATATCGGTAAATATTGGCATATAAGTCTCAATCGATATCCATTTTGCGCACATTTAATCGATATATCGGTATCGCTTCGCTTCGGAATTCAAAGTGTTATGTGTTGTATATGAGAAAGCGTATATGATTTTGAGATATCGATATGTATCGCGGATATCGCCGATAATCGACTAGAATTATTAAATATCGAAATCGATCGATAAGCAATTCTGCAACTAATACAATGCCCTGGCCTTGACAGGCGGGCCCCTGAACCCCTAACTCGAATCCGTCCAGAGGTAGTGACTGTGACACGAATTGTGTCACCGGTCAGTAGTTTCCGACACGTGCCGTTCCGACCGTTCCGACCGAGCGAGGTTTTAGGTTTCATTACTCAGTAATATATCACACTTTATCAATATCTATATCAATTTTGTCTCTATCACCGTGTTCTGAAATATTATATATCGGAGATATACCCGTAGTATATCGGTACCGACTTTCACCCCCATGTAAGGTGGGGTTGAGCAGCCTCTCCTGTTTCACCCCTCGCCCCGAGGTGCCACGCAGGCAACGATAATAAAACACTCACTGTATTTTATTATCTCATCTTAGCCTTCGTTTCTTCAGCGTTTGATTGTTTCCGCTGTTTGGCTTGACTAATATATAACATATATTACAATATTAGGTCTTCCATCATGAACCTTTTCTGTGAAAAAGAGGGCGAAACCGGGCAGTAAAAATCAAATGTTGCATGAGATGACAATGACACATGTCACATGACTGACGCCAGCCATAACATTAGTACATTACTGATCGGCGGGACGATTCAAACGATGGGATAGCCTACAGTATTTGTCCGGAATTCTGACTGTCGATCCCTGACGATCGAACGGTGATGACTGTGGGGATAGGGGGATAGCGGATAGGTATTCCCCCGCGTGGTAGTGTCACCGCTTCAACAAGATGCTTGAAGACCCCTATTGCTGTGGACGCTAGGATCGATCGGCGTGAAGCATATCCTAATCTGACGGTGTGGATCCCTACCGTACGCTAGGCCCCGCATAGTCCCCGCATCCGATCCGAAAACTGATCGAAGACGAACCGAATGTAAACGCTCTCGATGTCAGTCATCAGTCTCATCGAGTGTGTCCACATGCACATCCGATCGACATCCACAGCCGAGCGACCCACACGACAGACGAGACATACGATGATACAGTAGAGTTACATAGACAGTCGAGTGGAACAGTCTTGAAACTACAGAAACTTTTGGCAGTCATTCTCATCATTATCATACACATCCACTTTCTTTGCACTTGCCACTTTCGTAACCCTCGCTTCTATCGCCTCGCAAGCCACCTTATGAAAGCTGCTGCCCTTTTTCGTAAGGAACATAATTTTACTTTGTAAGTGGTATTCCTAAACGTTAAACTCGTATTAGTTACCAATGTAACGGAAATTTCGCATACACCGAGCTCGGCATGTCATAGTTTTTCGGACGGCGTTTTGCTTTCGGAATCAGTGAAGCGATATCCCGTGTATCTGAACAGGACTTTCTTAATATGGTTTTCGGTTCACAATTGCTGTCTGTAAATTGATCTATGTTCGTTTAGAATGTCTTCCGAGGTTGAGAGCAACGCGCTGCACAACGTGAGAGGCAATATAGTCAAGTTCGCAAACTGAAGGACCATCCGAGCTTTGACTTTACGCGACGACCTTGAACAGTCTTATATGTATCTTGTTGCTTAAAAGAAAACCGTCTGAATTTTATTACTCGTGGAGATGGAGTATGCCCGCCCGCACAGCCCACGCCAGGTTTGTTTGTTTTCTGCTGAGGAACCACTTTGCTGCGAGTTTTTCCAGCCATGTTTTTCCAAGTTGTAGGAGCGTTTAGTCTATGTATTTATGTTACTCTTTGAAACAGCGTGCAAGATCTGAGACTGGGAAAGTGGACTGGAGCGCGCACTCAAGGTTCGATAACTGCGAAAATAACTGAACATTGTTTACGGGCTTTGCTTCCGCGGGTTTCCCCCGGAGGTTCTCAGTTCAAAATACCTTCTGATATACCACTGATAATCTCGATGAGCGGATCGCCGCTGACGCATATGGTTTTTACGCATTTCAGATCGGCCTAAGGAATCTATCGTTGTTTGCTGTGGTGTTGATTCTCTGCACGTTTCGATGTCTTTTGAAAGTGGCTCAGTGTCGCTTCCTGGACATGTCGTCGCTGACGGCGAGCAAGGGCTGTAACTGTTTCCAGGCGACTTCAGTTTCTCCCAGGGCTTTGCAGGCCTGAATGTCAGGGTTCTCCTAACGGAGGATAGGATTGGATAGGATAGGATACTGTTTGATCCGGTCGACGTTTCGTTCAGGGCATCGCGAGTGCCGCCTACGCTGTCCGAGCTGAGGCCTTATGCTCCTCTTGTGTACACCTTTCACAGGGGTGTTAGACAAGATGTCAAGGGTGCGCCGCCCAAAGAGGAAAAGGCAAAGCAACCGGAATCTATACCGACTGGCAAAGCAAACTCCGCGGACGTACCAGGTATCCAGCACGTTTTAACTTCCTCAGTGCATCAGTCCTTGCGTCGGGCCTCACATATTGAAGCACGCCTCTCCGCCTTCGGCTATATGCCACTGTGTTTGCTAGAACTCTTGTGTCGTCAGTTAATAGGCCTTGCGACCGAGGTGAAAAGCCTCGTGTGACAGGTAGGCTCTTGGTGCCGCTTTAGTTGCACGTTGCTTGCGTGGATATGATCGCACGCTTGAAGCAGGGCCATTTGTTTATTATGTTTCCTCAAACTCGACCGAGCTGAAGAGCTTGCAAGCCTCTTATCTGAACTTTGCTTGATTATAGTTAATTTTCTGTACATATTCACTGTTCACAAGCCGCTCTTTGGAGTCCCAGAAAATCTTTCTGAGGATCCCTCGCGTGCTGTTGACAGATTTAAGCTTATCCCGCACCTCCTTGATGACTCCCACCTCAAGCACACGCGGAGCTAAGGTAAAGGAAATACTTTTGATCTCTCTTGAAATCGCCTTCACATCCTTTCTCACGCAGAGAAACTAGCTTCGTCAAAGTATGACATTCACTGGCTCCCTGTAGTGGTCCCTTAAATAAAGGGAACTTGGATCGTCGACAAGGGAAGTCCCGAGATATGCACGATCTAGGCACACCTGCCCACTGACCCGCACACGGTTGACTCTGTCGTTCTAAGTCGAGTCCTTTTAATCGTCGATATAAACCTCTCACTGCTTGACAGTGCAAGGTGAGATGTGTATTTGCGTGCTGCAAGGTGAGAGGTGCAAAGCGCATGTGTGTGTTTGCGTACTGCACTGGGAAGCCTTCGTAGTGCCATGCGGTGGGTACTCCAGATAGTTCTGGAGCGAGCTGAATCTTGTGCGGCAGCACAAGCATTCTGATCTGGTGTCTGTCTCAGCTTGTTCGCAACTTCGCGTTGCGCCCTGCTCGTTATATTGTCGCCGCATGCTTTGCTCACCGCGACGAGCGCGTTTTCGTTGCTGCAGAGGCCATCATCCCCCCGGGCAAAGTTCAGCCCAGGAAACGTTCAAGCTTTGTCCATCGATTTGATTCAAAGCTCTATCAGGTACCTCCCGGACACTGTTCGGTTCCATCTTCGAGCTGAAGTTGGGCAGTGCCGCGTGATGGGAGCTGCTCGAATTTCGGTTGCGCCACATGCCTACTGACTCTCAGCTGCGGCGTGTCCGTCGGCTGGTGTGTGCAACCTGCTCAAACTTGCGCGGCAGTCGTACCAGATAGCAGTTTTGATGGAACCTTTGTATTTCTTAAGCGGTCTTTACGATCAAGCACCTGAAAAGTTCTTGCACAAACTCTCACAAGCTGTGCGGGGCTCTATAACAGCAAAACGACGAATCTTCAACAGCAGCTCGAGACTTTGGAGAGTGCACTTAAGCAGAAAACAAAGGAGCATAGTGATGTTCTCACAGAGGTAACCCTGAAAAATTTCAGGTACAGTGAGTACGTGCAGTCAGCAGTATACCAGTGAAGTTGTGCATCCACAACTTCGCTCGTTGTGAAGCATGAAACGAGCTGCGAGAAGGCATATCCGTCGAGTCTTGCAGCATTTTGACCTTTCATCAGATTCGGTTTCATCACTTAGCGGTGACAGCTTCCATAATAGTTGCGTGGTTCCCTCTTGTTGTCGACCTTTATTTCTGTGGTGCTCGAGTAAAAGTGGTTTCCTGGGTCCTACTTTCTGTTGAGGCAAGCAAGAAGCTGAATTTCGAACTCAAGGTTGGTCACTTGGGTATATGTGACCTCGAGGCCTCGAAGGTTCCTTTCCTGTTTTACACAGCCCTGGAAGGCGGCTCTTGGGACTCTCCTGGAACTATGAAGTATATACATCCGTTCGACCGTCTCTTGTCTCAGGTAGCAACCTTAAAGAAACTTCTGCGGGATAAGGACAAAGGCTTGGCTCAAACCACCTCGGAATTGGAAAAACAGAGGGAAAAGTCACTACAACTAGAGGTATGACCCGTTCGCCACATAACGCCTGCTTCTCACATAACGAATAACACATAACGAATGCTTCTCACATCCACAGGGATGATGGTGGGCTGGCTTTTGTCGGTGGGTCACATGCTGTTCAGTGTGCGATATCTTGTCACGGCCCCACCCTGTTTCATCATGCTTCTCCTATCCACTGGGATGGTGGTGGGCTGGCTTCAGTTGGCGCGTCGCATGCCATTTAGTGTGAGAGTGATGCCTGCCGCTTTCTCTCACAGGTGGAAATCTCTCAAAGGACAAGTGCTTTGCGAGAAGCTGAAGGTACCCAGGCTGAGTTCTCTCACCCGGTCTAATCCACTTTGGTTCTATCATGTTCCATAGCAGCAAAGACGCTTGGCTCCGATCAGACCTCTTTCTATCTCTGCACCGTGGACATCCTTCTGCATCTTTCGAGCCGCTTTCAAATGGCAGCATTCATGCCTCGCTTGCAAGCGCTTTTACTCCCCATCCTCGATATAGGGCCAGCCTTTGTGATTGAGGCTGGCCCTCCAGCAGGAGGCTTGCAGAAGGCCGTGTAAACGAGCAGCCACACCGACACCTCGTGACACGTGGCGAAACTCAATTGCACGACTCGGGGGTTGTGTTGCTTGCAGTAACTATACGTAGCAAGAATGAGGAAACTCGAAGGCTGAATACCACCTCAACTATGGTGAGTGCCCCGGCAGCTCGATGTCATCCACCTGTCGAGGAGAGTGGTGCTGCAAGGAGGCCCCTTCTGCCAGGTGTTACAGGGAAACCAATGCGGGGGTGTGGATGAAGTGAATATGGAAGCTACGCTCCATGTGGCCGATCAGGAAGTGGGGAAGAAGGAAAGCACTGCCCACGTTCAGCAACTGACGCCGCGTAGAAAGACGCCGATCTGTGCTTCTCCACAATCCCATTGTTAGTGGGTAGTGCGACGTACACTGTATCGTTCAGGCCCCGAGCAACGCTCAGGAGCCGCTTTGGTACACGACCCGTCGAAAGCCGGTCAGGTCTTGCTGCTGCCCGAAGGGGATGAAGCCCTGAGACGGGTCATTCCCCCAAAGTACACCTCCGACCAACTGAGGCCCTGTGCGTGAGGCGGTTGAGGGAGTGTCTTGTCGCTGCGAGGCAGTCCGCCGAGCTGGAGTGGCTCAGGGAAGACAGCGAGGGCAGGCTACGAGAAGCTGCCTCACGGGGGGCGGCGTTCCCCCTTGTGATTGCAACGTGGATGGGCGCGGGCCTGCTGCAGTCGGAGCGCAACCAGGAAGCGCTGCTGGAGACGCTGCAGAAGCGCCGCAACATGGACAACCTTGAGCAGGACCTTTACACTGCCCGCCAGGTAGGGCTGCTGCAAGCTTCCAAGTTCCTGAGGCCCCCGAGCTGAGAGCACCCGAGGATCGCACGCAGAGGAGACGCTCCTTGCGCACAGCCCTGTTAGTCGCCGGCCGAGCTGGGCTGGTGCTGCGGCCTGTTTTCCTGCGGGTGCGCACCGGTGCCGCCAATGCGGGGAGACCCCGCATGTGCCTCTTTTGAATTGATGCGTGAGGCTCCCTGTGCTGCGAGGCCCGTGTCTTGAGGCTCTACGGGGGCCGAGGCGGGGCTGTGATGTGCAGGATGCGGATCGACTAATGGAAGAGCTACGGTCGAAGGACAAGGAGCTGAAGTATAGGGCGGAGACCTTGAAGAATCTAGAGGTATGTGCTGCTGGAAAGTGGGGGGAACCTTGAGACGCAAGCGTATGAGCGCCAGGACAGGGACCGTCGGATTGGTGTGTGTGTGTGTGCGGCTTATGTATGAGTTGGTGGTATCTTGTCACGGCCCCGCCCTGCTCTTGATTTGCTTCTCACATCCACTGGGATGATGGTGGGCTGGCTTGTGTTGGCCGATCTCATGCCGTTCAGTGTGTGTGCGGCTTCGCGTAATCATGGACCAACGGGTCCCATCCATCGACCGTGAGCCACTGGGGGGCATGCCAGCAGGGTCCGCTTACTCCGTAACCCTGGGACCAACTATTGTTGGGCGATGATCGGTCACATTGTATCATCTTTCCATGCTGCTTTGCATCTGGGTTGGGAATATGTATGAGTTGGTGGTATCTTGTCACGGCCCCGCCCTGCTCCTGATTTGCCGCTCACATCCACTGGGATGATGGTGGGCTGGCTTTTGTCGGCCGATCTCAGCCGTTCAGTGTGCGGCTTCTCCTTACACTGACTCCTTTGGCATCACGTAGCCACAAAAGATCAGCTGCACTATGTACCCACGAAGGGGATCAAAGGATTCAGCACACACTTCTGGACACCTATCTGGTTTAGTGTGGGTCATCCTTGGCACACCCCCATGCTGCTCTCCTGGGGTCTTGTCGGAGCCCCGCCTTGCCCCTGCGTGCTCTGCGCATGTCCTCCCTCGAGCTGAGCTGCCTGTGTGGGAGGTTCATGTGCTCAGTCCCAGCTGTCGCAGGAGCGTTCACGAGGCATAGAAGCGGCCCGCAAGGAAGGTGGCTGCCTCCTCCTCGCCCCTACCCCTGTCAACCATGCTGTAGCGCTGAAAGTGCAGGACTCGAAGACAGCATAGTAACGCGGCGTCAGAAGAAGAGTGAAATTAAATCCTAAAGTGCAGTCAATACCCAAAAACGTCCGACGTTCTTTCAGTTTCTCATTGCCAAGAACAGTCACATTTGTCAACGCACACTGCAAATGAATTCCATTATAAGATTAACTTCAATCTTGCTAAGGGGGTTACTTTCCCTTCGCTAGGTGAGTTGATTGTTGTCTTGGGCGTCCATTTAGAGTCCTGCTGCGCCTGGCTGAGTCCGATCACAAAGAAGCACAGATGTATTGGGCTGGGTGGGATGGGCGCAAAAGAAACAGAGCTACGGCTCCGAAGGCTGCGGATCCTAAATACTGCCCGGTCATCTCTCTCTCGGCTGTCATCCGTCTGGCATACTGCTTCGATCCGCCTGTACGGTGTCGCCCCTCTGTACTCTAGAGGAGTAAACCAATAAAATTCCACTTCTTTCAATTTAAACATTTCTCTTTGCCAAGAAGAATCACATTTGTCGCGTCTCAGAGATTAATTACGGCACACTGCCCAGAAGTCTGCAGCTGCAAGCGAGTGCCTGTGTGGTCGCATCGTGCTTGTTGCTGCTAGCCGGCTAGCCACCCGAAATATCTGCACATATGCGCATCTGCTACGGCTGTCGGGTCAATATACGTGGGCACAGCTGATGACAACTGTGGCCAATCACCAAAGAAGCACACCCGCTCAATGGCCGCTCCGACTGCCCGTGCACACGTCGCTGCACCCTTCCGAGTGCTGTAACGGGTTGGTGTCAACATGCTGCAATGGGATCACCAGCCACCACTTCGTCCACACCCGCTGCCCGCCCTTCCCCTTCCGGAGCATAAAGGTGGTGTGCTCCTGCGAGACATGCCACATCCTGCTGCTGTTGACGTCTCGGGCCGGACGAAGGTGCAAAACGCCACCACCGTGTAAGTGCAAGCTCTCCACACATGCAAGCAACCAAGAGTGCCCGAGCGCCACACCCTGCACACATGCCACCGCCTCAGGCGGCAGCCACGTCCTCTCCGTCGCCTGCTGCCCGGCAGCCGCACGCACTTGGGCCTAAGTGGTGGCCACACCTTTTTGCACTCTCACCACCACACGGCCCTTTGCGGGCCCTTCGAACCCGAGGTCCTTACGGTAGTTGTTAATTGCCGAGAGGTACGGCTGCATGCTCCCTGCCGCCGCTGCGCCACAGAAGCGCGCCCGTGCACAGGAGCGGTGGCTCCTCCGCAGGCGGCAGCCACGGCAAGCCCTGCCCCTCCCAGAGGTGCGTGGAGGCGAGAGCCTTTGGCCAGTCGTTGCCCTGCGTGGACTTGGCGAGATCATGGCGCCTGCATGGCCGTGATCACCAGCTCGGTGCCATGATTTCGGCCATGCGGGGTGCTCTTCCGGCTGCGCCCGCCACCGATCACCAGGCGCCGAGTCCCACTCCTGGGGCGCGCCATCCGACATCTGTGGAAGCACGGTCCGGAGGGTCTCACTCCGCAGGTGGAGGTCCTCCTCGTCGCCAGTCGTAGATCACGTTTCACCGATTGCCTGACACACTCGTGATGGAGCCGGGGTACCACGCATCGCCGTCTTTCTGGAGGGTACACGTCCAGCCGCATGCCCACCTTGTAGCGGGCCACCGACAGTGCTCTGGTCCTGCACCCCTGCAAGAAATAAGTCACAGGCGGCCCGGGATGAGACACATGACCGCCTCCCACCCCGAGGAACCGACCCACCCAGCCTGCTGGGAGTGAACAGATCTCTCCGTCGAGGCATGAAGACGACCTCGGAGGCGAGAACCCCGTACCAGGGCTGCCCTGGCCAATGTGGTGCCACCACTGTCGCTGTGGCACCCCCCTCCCTTCTGCTTCTAGGCCACCTGATCCAGCAGCCCCCACGGGGGTCCACTCAGTTATTCTCTCCGCGCCAGCAGTGCGCCAGAGAGTGGATCCCCTCGCAACACAAGTCTCGCCGCTGGGAGAAGTACCTGGGCAGCTGCGCGGAGATGTGAAGGCAAAGCGGTCCACCGTGCGCTCTCCCCACTGCTCCTGGACCCAGTTGAACCACCGGCAATTCAACCGCCAGTCGTCCAGCTCCCAGCAGAGTTCTCGCAGGTAGAATCAGGTGGGTGGCACGGCCAGGTACACCGACCGGCACAACCCGTTGAAGCGAGCTAGCTCCCGTGCCGACCACCACGGCCGCTCCCGGCTTGCGGTGCTCAGCAGGTGCCTCGGCCTAACTGGACTTTTCCAATCCGCTGAGAGGTCTACCTTGAACTGTCCGTCCTTGGTGCCCACCTCCAAGCCCAAGTGCTCCACCAGCGGCGTCGGCTCCCACACGCCCTTTTTCTCGTTCCGCTCCATCCCCAAGCGGTGGAGCGTGTTGGTCAACGTCTCCCTCACACGCAGGGCTTGCGCCTTGCTGTCACAAAGCAGCAGAAACTCGCCCATGTACCGGAGCACCCTCGCCCCCGTGAGATGGGCCGGCTTCCGGAGCCCACCGCACCGCCGGCTCACCAGCTGCCGGTGCCTCCTGCTCCCCCGCGCCGCTTCCGCAGCTCCGTCCTGTCCCGTAATGCCTGTGGAGCTCGGATGGCCTCCGCCAGCGCCCACATGACCTTGACGAGGATCCGGGGCGAGTCGTTCCACCTGAGCGGCAGCGCCGAGCACCGCATCAAGTGCCCCCACAAGTCGAACTGCGTGTAACTCTGAAAGGCCGGGTGGATGCGGTTCATGTGGTACCCGTCCTTGAGGTCGAACGAATACGCAGTCCTTCTTCCTCACCAGACCATGTATCCACTATAGCAGTGAGAAACATAAACATGTTGAAAACCGTGCTTAAATTCGGAAAAAAGTGAAAATGCAGTGTTGATTTATCTTATTTTATGTTTTTTCACATAAAACATGCACAAAGCAATACATAGATGGGGCTTCCATGCTTCAAGTAAGACACCATTCAGAAACATGATCAAGCGCGATGCTTTGATGTCGCCACTGCCCTTGTGCAACTTACCAGCTACTGTACATCGTCCTTGATGGTGGAATATTACTGATACAGGATTTGAACTTGTGATCCATAGGGATGCAGGAAATCAGATGGCGCATTACCATTACACCAAGTGATCGCTTGATAACGACTTGTCTCACAAATGAATGCGTTTTTCATTCTGCCGCAGCCGCTGCACAACTATACTATGCACTAAGTATTTTACTGTCACTCCACTATTTTCACATCAATATCCATATGGCATATCAAAATGGCTGGTGCATGGATCCCTAGATCATGATCAGGTTGGTTGCCATGTGCATGCTAAGAAGATGTCCACGTGTAGCAAAGACCAAAACTGCCCCAAAAAGCCTGATTCCAATAGTTGCACTAGTTCAGGGGTTAGGGGAGCCTTCTGAAGCTTCCAGGTACCCCTCTCTATGCTATACTCCCAGACCCCCTTCATGCTTCCAGGCGCCCCTCTCTATGTTATGCTCCCAGACCCCCTTCATGCTTCCAGGCGCCCCTCTATGCGTGCTCCCAGACCCCCTTCATGCTTCCAGGCACCCCTCTCTATGCTATGCGCCCAGACCCCCTTCATGCTTCCAGGCGCCCCTCTCGATCCTATGCTCCCAGACCCCCTTCATGCTTCAGGCACCCCTCTCTATGCTATGCTCCCAGACCCCCTTCATGCTTCCCAGGCGCCCCTCTCTATCCTATGCTCCCCAGATCCCTTCATGCTTCCAGGCACCCCTCTCTATGCTATGCTCCCAGACCCCCTTCATGCTTCAGGCACCCCTCTCTATGCGATGCTCCCAGACCCCCTTCATGCTTCCAGGCGCCCCTCTCTATCCTATGCTCCCAGATCCCCTTCATGCTTCAGGCACCCCTCTCACATGCTATGCTCCCAGACCCCCTTCATGCTTCAGGCGCCCCTCTCATCCTGCTCCCAGACCCCCTTCATGCTTCCAGGCACCCCTCTCTATGCTATGCTCCCAGACCCCTTCATGCTTCCAGGCGCCCCTCTCTATCCTATGCTCCCAGACCCCCTTCATGCTTCCAGCCCCCTTTACTGCACCATGCTGCTAGCTCTGTACTCCGTTGTCCCAGCAAAATGCCAGGGGGCGATGTGGCTGACTGGACATGGCGCGGGGTCATGTCAGGCGCGACCGAGCTATCGGCAGCACTGCGCCAGCTGTCAGGGATGCATGACGAAAACCGCGGCCTGACGCGCGAGCTGAAGGAGCTCGCACTGCAGATGGAGCGGGAGAGGGACAAAGCAAGCTCCTCGGCGCCCTCCACCAGCAGCGAGGTCTCGAAACCTGGGGGCCCTGCCTTGTCCCCTTTGATCACTGCTAGCACAGTGCCAGCAGCCGCGTAGCACGGTTTGAGCTGAAGGTTGTAGTCCCGACCTGGCATATGCGATGCCAGCCAGGTGCTCCATGTCACAGTTAGCGCCCGAGAGCCGCCTGCGGGTGCCTCAGGGACTGAGGGGGCTTTGTCTACACTCGTCACGACGAGGTTCTCTAAGCCATGCGGCACTGCCAATGTCACGTGATGCTCTACAAGCCTCGTGAAAAGGCGGCCCCGGATATTCCCGAGAGTGCATGTGCTGCTGGCGCGCACCTTCTCACAGAGGCGGAGCAACAGTCCTACCGCATCTTCCGGGGGGAGCGTGGGCCGGGGGTGGCAGGGACCGGGGAGGGAGGTTAGATTGCGGCGACGGGGTTCTCATGCGTCCCTCCTTGTTCATTGGAGGGTTGCTCTTTTTGCCCCGTGACATTGATCAACACCAGTGATGTTTTTTTTTGGCGGCTTGCTTCTCGTAGCGGGCCCGCGTCTTGATGCTGGTGCACAATATCTTCGGTGCGAGCTTCGCCTATAGCTTTGGTGTCCCGAGCGCAAGGGCTCAAAGTTTAACGGGGATGCGCTGTGACCCCGGAGACAACATGATGGTTTGGGTCGTGGATGCTGAGCAGGATGTCTCCGAGGACATTGGGAGGCTACAGAATGAGAACCGGAAGCTGAAGGTTCCCCCTTTGACATTCTGCGCCCGGCCCCAGAATGTGGTTGCTCTTCCACTCGACATTCTAGCCTCTACTGTCTCAATCTCCCAAAGCCTCTGCAATAGTTCTCCTGCTTCTCGCTCGTGAGGTGGTGCTTACTGCAGGGAGTGGAGCAGCTGAGCTCATGGATGGGTGTATGGCGCGGTGCTGCAGGAGAAGCTAGAGGAGATGGAGCGCTCGGGTCGCGCTCAGCAGGTCAGACAGCTGGGCTTGGTCCCTTTTTGGCTGTGAGAGCTAGCGGCGCGCATGGCTGTTGAGAGGCAGGGAGGGGG
>LGRX02018098.1:0-11212 GCA_001247695.2 Cymbomonas tetramitiformis
CACAGGGTTTAGGTTCAGGGAGCAGGGAAGCGCCACAGGGTTTAGGTTTAGGGAGCTGGGAAGCGCCACAGCAGCGGCCTACTCTTCCCAGCATATGTGCCACAGCAGAGGGCGCACTGACGCTAATGGTTGCAATCATGAATTCGCCGAGAGAGCCTCGCCGTGGACCTTTCAGCTTGGGAACCAACGCAGCTCCAGTGCTTCAATGCCCCCAAGGTTCCTCAAGCAGCGGCCTGGACAAGGAGACGCGTTGAATGCAGCTGCTCCAAGCACAGGGAGAGTCAGGTGGGGATGGCCCGATGGGGCGCATGCTTGACTCCACCTTTCCCCGTGCGAGCGGTGCGCGACGCAGAGAACACTTTGTGACGTGGAAGTCGATGGGCCGGGCCCACAACAGGCGGGCGGCGGCGGAGGGGCCTACTTGCATATGGCACGTGGAGAGGTAGGTGTGCTGCTTGATCTTCGAGGCCCCGAGGTCCCCGATCTTGCCAACCCACGCGTCGTTGACAAAGATGTTCGGAGACTTCAGATCGCCGTGCACGACCGTAGGGCTGCGCTCGTGGAGGTGCTTGAGCCCCCGGGCCGCCGCGAGTGCCAGGCCTTGCCCGCGGGCCGCCCAGCGCACCTCCGGGTCCCCCGCCTTGATCAGTTTGAACAGGTCCCCCCGCTCCATCAGCTCCGAGCAGATGCACCAGTGACCGCGCACAGCGCACACCCCGATCACCGGGGTGAGGTGCTCGTGGCGCAGCTGGCCCATCAGCCTCGCCTCCCGCATCATCAGCTCCACGTCCGCGGTCGATGCCTGCCCGGACGCCACCAGCTCCTTCTTCGCCACGTGGCAATTGCCGTGCGCGAACCACGCCTTGTACACTTTCCCGCTGCCTCCCTCCCCCAGGAGCACCGCCTTGCCCTCCGCGTCCAAGACCGTCAACAAGTCGTCCGGCTCGAGCATTCTCAGCTCGCCGGGCTGGGGGGCGGCCGCGGGAGCCTTGGGCGCATGCTCAGGGGGTGGCGCCGGTGGCGGATTGGACCCCGGCTCCGCCTCCGGTCTCTTCGAGGGCGCGCTGGGGTCCGCACTGCGGAGCGCCGATAGCTTCAGTTTTGTGTGTTGGTCCTCGGAAACCGGCTGACGCGGCTGGTCGCGGTCCGAGCTCCCCGGATGCTTCTCACCCGCGTCCCCGGGGGTGAGCCACTTGCTTGAGCGCTCTGAGCCGGAGTTCGCCGATCCAGCTGGCTGAGCAGGCGCCGGCGCTTGCGGGTGGTCCACCGCAGAGATGCCCGCGTTGTGCGGGTGGCCGGCCACGCTGTGCGTAGGTTGCGACTCACCGCTGAGCGGCGGGGGGGGCGACGTGCCTCGTGGGGGCGTGGTTGCAGGGGAGGAGGGCGTCATCCTGTCCCACTGCGACAGGCCTGCCCCGTAGGGCCTGGGGTAAGAGGGGTCCCAGCCTGCCTGAATGCCTGCCTGGATCCCCCAGGGGCTGAACCCCATGCTGGGAAACCCGTGCGGCGGCGTCCCGACCACCGGGAAGCTCACTGCCGGGTGCTGCCTGAAGGCTGCTACTGGGGCCACAGCGGGCACCGGGGAGTTGGGCTGGTGCTCCTGGGAGTGCACCGCAGCCATCACCTTCTTCATGAGGTACCGCGCCCGGCTCTCCTGCGGCAGCTCCTCGAACAGCGGCCCCGCCCTGCGCGCGTCCGCATCGCGCTGCGGGTCATCACACGGGTCGCATCGCCCCGCGGGTCATCACACGGGTCGCATCGCGCCGCGGGTCATCACGCAGGTTGCATCGCGCCGCGGGTCATCACATGGGTTGCATCGCGCCGAGATTGCAACGAACAAACGGATCCTCAGAGGAAATTCCAGGAAAGGCGAGAGGCGACCATCCATTCATGATGACCGTATCACTGAAAGGCACACGCCGAGATGACGCTGCACGCTCATAGCCAGAGCGGCCATCATCCGAAAATGATCCACCGGCGTGTGGAGAGATGCAGCCTCAGGGAAGCGCTTGAACCGGCTGCACGGTGGCGCGCCGAATGCCAGGAAGGAGCTCACGGGGAGGAGCTTGCGGGGTGGAGGAGATCACAGGGTGGAGATCACGGGGAGGAGATCGCGGTGAGGAGATCGCGGGAAGAAGATCTCGGGGAGGAGATCGCGGGGAGATCTCGGGGAGGAGATTCGGGAGGAGATCTCGGGGAGGAGATCTCGGGGAGGAGATTGCGGGGAGGAGATCGTACGAGCGCTCGCCCTGCCACATGAGCAGCACCGGAAGTTGCAGCGCCCCGCCCTCCAGCGCCGCCAACGCCCCCGTCTGCAACTTCTCCCTCCGCTGCTCCGCCTCTGCCCCGTCCCCCGCTGCCGCAAGCGCAGCGATCTCCGCAACGAGGGAGGCCTCGTCCATAGCGGGCCTGGAGGGCCTGGCGGGCGCGGAAGGCGCGGAAGGCGCGGAGGGATTGGTGGAGGGGGATGCGGAGGGGGGCGCCTCCAGGTCACGGGGAGCCAAGAGCTTGAAGAGCTCGCGCACGACCACTGCCGAGTTCGGATCGATGCCAGCCAACAGCCGGTCAATGTTCCGCTCTCCGTTCCACAGCCGCTGCAGGGGGGCCTTGAGCTGCCAGCCGTGCCTCTGCCAGCGGTCCGCGTGCTGCGCCAGGAAGTGCTGCCGCTGCGCCGCCAGCCCGCCCTCGCACAGCGCGCTGCCCTCCGCCGCGCTCGCCTCGCTGCACAGGCGCGCCCCACGCAGCATCAGCGGCCGGTTCACCGTGAAGAAGCCCTCCGCGTTGCTGTGCAGGTTACGGCGCGCGTGGGCCAGCTCCTTCAGGGCAGCGGCCGTGCGTGCATTCCGCAAGGGCCCGAGCCGTGGGGCGTCGCTTCGGGTCGCCGCGCAGTACTCCAGCAAACGGTGAACCATGCAGGTGTCCACGTTATCCAGCCCTACGGTGAGCGTCGCTGTACCATCCGGTATGCCCCCTCCCCCCTCTCCCCACCGTGACGCGTCACACATTGCAGGGTGATATGTCATGCGTGAGATGTCACGCGGAGCGCGTGGTTCAGGGTCTCTTATGAGCTGCTTCCGTCACTGCGACCTAACACGCGGCAGGCAGTTCGGCCGCGAGGTACGCTGTCTCACGCCCGCCTGACCATCAACGTGCGAACAGCGCCGTCCGCAGCCGGGCACCGGGCGCAGCAGCTGCGAACGATGGCCGGCTTGGCGAAGCCTGTGGGTTGCTGGTGGGGGCCTGATGGAGGGGGGGCTCACGGATGTCTTTCTGTCCTTGCAGCACGCTGTGGACGGCTTTACTGATGAGCACGCCGCGCGCCTCCAAGTCCTTGAGGATCTCCTCCAATGAGGAACGCCCAGTCTGCCACGTGTCATCCCACGAGCCATCCTCCTTTCGTGCGTACGCCATCTCCGCCACCGCCTGTGTCCTCCAACCACCCCCCCCTCCACCCCCCGGCACCAAAACGCCATCAAACCAAGTCCAGGCGTCCCAGCGTAAGGGCTTTTGGCGAGGTTGCATGGTCGTCCTGATAAGATCTACGAGCCTTCTATCGTGAGGGAGGGGCAAACAACGGGGGAGGAAGGGGGAGGGGGCCTTAGCAACGAAGGAAACGGGAGGATCATGGATGACGGGAGGGAGGGGAAGGGGCAGGGGACAAGAGAGGGGGGACGGAAGGGATGGAGAGTGGAGCGCATCGACGCAGAGTCAAGCATGGAGACAACCCTTTCCGGGGTGACACTGTTAAGATGGAAAGAAATCGAGTGCCAATCTGGCCTGATAGAGAAGCCCCACCTTGGAACCCGAACGAGGCTCATTCCACTGAACACCAGATCGTGCCAAAAGCGGAGCGGATGTGAAGAGTGCCAGGTGGCGCCCGGCATCAGAAAAAGTGCTCTTGCTCGGTGTCGCCGCTCCCCGCGATGATGCGTTTCTCTTACCAACCCACCCGGCCCAGAGTAGGGCCGGGAAATTAATATACTCATACGCCCAAAGGACGTGGGTTTTTCTTTCTTTTCTTTTTCTTAACAACCCAGCGATGAACACCTGGCAGGGAAGGCGGCAGGGGCAGCGGCCATGCGGCAAGAAGCAGACCTTGAGCAGCCCGTCGAAATTCTTGAGGGCCCTCGCCGCCTGCTCCTCCTTGAAGTCCGGGTCGTTCACGTCCGCGTCCGTGTCCAGCGCCCGGTCCTCGGCATACCTCACCACGCCCGCCATGATCTCCACCGCATCCGCCTCCGCCTCCGCCCCGCCAGAAACTTGCCGCACCCCGGCCATGAGGCGCGCCACATCGCGCTCCCCCTCCCAGAGCCGTTGGATGGGCCGCTGCAGATCCAGTCCGATCCGGGCCATCGTCGGCACGAAGTTTTTCAACACGTGCTCCCGCTCGGCGTGCACCCCGTCCGAGCAGAAGCGCATCTTCGCGCGCTCCGCCCGCTCCGGGCTGCACAGCTGACCAATCCGCCTCCACGCCACCTGCGCCCTCCCAGCGCCCCCCAAATGGTCATACACCAGTTAAACTCCAGCCGTCAAGCATGCTCCACACTCTGCTGGACATGTGCAATCATCACACCGCATTGCCGCGGGCTGCAAAGGCCCGAGAGCGCATGGTAAGTCCCGGCGGGAACGCCCAACCCTAACCCGCCGTAACGCCCACTAGGCCGGCTCCCATTTGGATCCGGCGCACCCTGAATGGTCAGCGCCTAGTCCTATCTGTCATGCAACGTGCGGTAAGTTGTGTTATTTCGTCGAGCATGACCTGCGTAAGCCAAGCGGAGCGGATCCCTATATCCACGCATCGCCCCGAGGAACCCCCCCTGCTTGCATCACCTCCTCACCTTGTGTTCCTGCAGCAAGCTCGCCGCGTTGGATTTGAGGTTCGCTAGAGTGTCCACGGCCTGGTGCCTCGAGAGTCTCCCGCCACCCGCAGCCTCAGCAAAGCTGTCCTATCTCTCACACCATGTCGCCAGAAACCGCCTTGGTTTCGGCATATTACGAACATGTGCGGCAGGGATCTCCAGATACGACTGATGAGGCGAATGCGATGTTCAGCGAGAGCTCTGCGTGAAATAAAGTGCAGGACTCGGCACGAGGGTCTTCCCAATAATCCACCAGTAGCACCCCACCATGCCGATCCGGCAACCCGCTGAACCTTGGGGCCCTCGAGGTCGCACAAGCCCTGCAAGGACGGGAAGGCAAGGGATGGCAGGCACCTCGATGAGCTCGTGTGCCCCAGCCTCAAGCTCCGCCAGCGGAATTTGGAGGGCTGCCGCCACCGCCCGAGCACCCTCGTGCTCCACGCCCTCGTGCGCGGCAGCCCCAGCGAGGGCACCCGCTTCTGTGGCGCCGGCAAAAGCCCTCCTCGCAACCCTCGCCAGCCAGTCGTCCGCGGCGCTCTCCACCTCATTCTTGGCCGCCTCCAGCACGCCTTGCAGCAACTGCCGGCCCACACGCCCGCCCCAAGCCACTCAACTCGTGCGATCGTCCCTCAGCAAGAGGCAGCCTGAGCGGTCCCAGCCTCCAACTGCCCCGAAGGCAATGCCCCCCAGGCAGTCAAGCTGAGCCCATCTGCAGCCGTCCGGACCACTCCCCCAAGCACAGCGAGGCCCCTCCCCGGATCCCCTGCGCAGCCGGGCTTCAGACAGAGCGGTCCTTCTTGAGCGCCCCTCCTCACCGTCACCCGGGGGCGCTTCAACTCGGGCAAAGATGGAAGGCAGAGATGCCCAGCTGCTCTTCAAACCAGTCAACAACCGCCCCCTGCGCCTGGAGGGTAAATGTAGGGAGGGACATCCAATGAAATGGAACCGAACCACTACATATGTGTAAAAACAAAATATACAACTTGCACATTTCTGGAACCGTCTGTCACCACCTCTTTCTAATGTGAGTTTAATGAAATCATTGCTATCAATACCATGCATGCCACTGGGACCACCGACACCATATGGAAATGAATTTGGGAAACGCTTTTCATAAAAGAAGGCGCCATCGTATGGATGGGCAAACTTGAAAGTAGAATCTCTAGTCATAACAGGTGTCGCTTTCTTGGTTGCAACTTCTGTGAGATGATTTAATTCGGTCCATGGTGGCGTGCTTGTTTGCAAAAGAATTTTTCGGTAATATCACCTTCTGGTTCGTGCATTTGTTTATCATGTGCACCTTCAAGATTTTCAACAGTTTTTTCCCTTTATACGTTTGACCCGCGCTTCTTACCAGGGCGGAGATGCCTTATAAACCACAGGGTGCAGACTCCTCTAGTGGGCACCGGGCTGAGCTGCCAGGGAGCCGCTTCAATGCGCCAAGCACTTCTGCCTGCAGGGGGCTGTCACACGGGCAGCCTTGCCTCCTGAAACCTCACAGCGAGTCTTCATGAACCCGGACGGAGAGCAACCCTTGCGTGGGCGCCGATGGGAGGGCTCACATTCCGCACAAGGCCACCCCCCCGTACGTGTCGCACGTATGGACGCAGTCACCCAATGGCTGCACGCACCTGCTTCCGCACGATGTCCACATTCGTGGAGGAGGGAGCTTTTGCCACGTAGGCCACCAGCCAAAGCAGATCCTCAAACTCGCCAATCGCTGAGCTCCTGTGCAAACATCGACAACAGGTCCTCCAACTTGTCAATCACTGAGTCGGGAGGTCCCATGGGCAAGCAGCTCAAAGCCGTTGGGAGGCCCCATCAGCCGGGAGCTCGAGGCCGCTGGGAGTCCTGCCTTCATGAGGGAAGTCCTTAGAGGCACTTGCGCCGCCTTTGCAGTCGGCCGATGATCACGTGGCAGGCGTGGCAACATACCCCAAGACCCATCGTGTGGGCTCGTGGACCACGCTGACGTGGCAGGCGTGTCAGCATATCCCAAGACCCATCGCGCGGGCTCGTGGACCACGCTGACGTGGCAGGCGTGGCAGCATACCCCAAGACCCATCGCGCGGGCTTGTGGACCACGCTGGCGTGGCAGGCGTGGCGGCGTACCCCAAGACCCGTCGCGCGGGCTCGTGGACCACGCCGACATGGCATGCGTGGCAGCATACCCCAAGACCCGTCGCGCATGGACAACGCTGACATGGCAGGCGTGGCAGCATACCCCAAGACCTCGTCATATGACAACGCTGACATGGCAGGCGTGGCAGCATACCCCAAGACCCATCGCGCGTGGACAACGCTGACATGGCAGGCGTGGCAGCATGTACCTCCGGCACCCATCGCGGCGTGGACAACGCTGACATGGCAGGCGTGGCAGCATACTCCCAAGACCCATCGCGGCTCGTGGACCACGCTGACGTGGCAGGCGTGTCAGCATATCCCAAGACCAATCGCGCGGGCTCGTGGACCACGCTGACGTGGCAGGCGTGTCAGCATATCCCAAGACCAATCGCGCGGGCTCGTGGACACCGCTGGATGCCGCCCACATGCACCAGGTTTAGGTTACCACCTTGACCTTTGCACAAGCAGCCGGTAGCCATGGGATGGCGAGGTGCGGCGCGCCCGACTATGTCCTCCTCCGCGGCGGCCGCTCGAGAGCCCATGTGAAAGCGCCCGCGTTGTGGCGCCTGTCCGCTTGTCCGCTTATGGGCTCCGCCGAGTGCTTCCATTTCCGTGCGTGCGTGATGGCTCGGGGGGGACGACGAGCCCTACAACAGGGGCTGCTTTCGCTACACAGCAGCAGCTCGCTCGGAGGATGCGGCTGCAGCAGTTTCAGTGGAGCGCCATGGGAATGGTGGCGGCGCTCCCCTGCAGCTGCGGCCTGTGGCAAATCACGGCGCTTGCACCGTGCGGACTCTGCACGCTGACGTGGCGGCCCCTGCACGCAGTCCTTTGAAGACCCTCGTGGCAGGCACTTACCACGGACCCCCTGGGAGGGAGACCCCGCCTTTGGGCCCACCCCCAGCGGACTTCGTTGCGCCCTGCGAGCCCAGCTCCGCGGCCACGTGCTCGAGGTGCGCCAAGTGCTCCGCGCTTGGCAGCACCCCTGAGGGCACATACAGCGTGCTCGGAGACCCGGAGTCATCCTGCAAGTCATAAAACCCTCACTCCCTGAGCATAAAGCTGGAGACCCGGAGTCATCCTGCAGGTCATAGCCCCTCACTCCCTGAGCATAAAGCAGGAGACCCGGAGTCATCCTGCAGGTCATAAAACCCTCACTCTCTGAGCATAAAGCTGGAGACTTTTGGAATTCAGCGGTGGGTATTTTGCAAAAGTGAGCGTAAACTTGCATTCTCAAAAGATATAGCAGTTCGCAGCTTGAAACGCCACGAACTTTAGCGCCCAATCATTACTGATTGGGCAGTCTAAGTGAAAGTTCACTAAATAGAGTCTGACGTGCCACTGTCGAGTTCATAACGACTGCAGTGACACGTCTGCGATGGGCCGATGAACTATTACACACTGTGTCTTGCCGATGGTCATCATATGATCCAACGGCCACGATTAGTTCTGCAGATCTACAGATCTAGATTTAAGGGTTTCATAGGGTTTCTTTAGGGTTCCTTCAGGGTTTGAGCATCCTAACTACTGTGCAAGGCCTAGACAGTCATGCTTTACATCAAACTGATCAGCAGACACTGCAGATTCCAATACCCCTTCTAAAGGGTGACTGTCTAGTTGTCCTACTGCCAGTTCTTGGGATTGGTGCCCCTTCAGTCAGCAACACCCAGTTTATGGGGATGGTGCCCCCTTCAGTCTTCAGTTCCAGTGATATGGGGATGGTGCCCCTTCAGCTCCAGTTTGTGGGGATGGTGCCCCTTCAATCTTCATTTGATCATCACGGGGTAGGTTGTCAAGATATCCACTCGTAGTCCAGGATAAAGCTCAGGATGTCCAGATAGTCCAACCTGACAAGCCTCGGGATCATCATCCTCATGCGAGTCGGAGCCCGAGTCCAGATCGGGGATGGAGTCATCAAAGTTGTCACCAAAGTGGTCACCATCATCATCCTCGGTGAACACCTTCATAGAGTCGAAGATGTGCTTGGTGGCGCCACAATCCAGAACAGCGCTCTTGTCCATAGTGGAGCGGGGCGCAACTCGCAGGTCAGGATCCACCACCCCCCCGGCCACCTTAGCACAGCGAGCAGTAGCATCAGTAGGCACCGCCAACACTCTGTCCAACACTGATTAATTGTTGGAGAGGGCGAGTCCAGAGGATGGAGGGTCCACCAAGGCAGATTTACCAGATCGCCCACCCTCACCGAGAGCAAATAAAGCCTCACCGGTGTCCTCCAGGCCAGGGTATAAGTAAGATTGCCCACTCTCACGGAGAGCAAATAAAGTCTCACCAGTATCAGAGTGCTTCTCCTCCTCGCCAGAATATATGTCCTCACCAGTCTCATCCAGACCAGGGTGTAAGTCAGATTGACCAGCCTCTCGGAGAGCAAATAGAACCTCACCACTTTCCTCCAGGCCAGGATAAAGCTCAGATTGCCTAGCTGCAGCACCAAGGTGCTCACCAGGCTTCGGTAATTTACCATGCCTCTCGTAGTCCGCAACCTTCTTAAGAATTGCCGCCTTGGTAGAGGGGGAAGCTTTCTCGAAGAACGCCTCCCGCTTCTCGACGTTCTTGATGAAGCAGTCTGTAGAAGGGTGGCCACGTCTGTGACAGATAGAGCAAGAGACCTTGCCAGCAGCCTCAGATTCAGAATTGTCGCCGGTGTGGTTCACTGCGAGGGCAATGCGCGTCACAGCAGCACGCGGGGCGAGTATGGTGTCGTAGTGAGATGTGACTTGGTCCGACAGCACACTCGCAGTAGGCAGGGTCTCAGACATGAATTTGGCCTTGAGGAGCATATAGTCGGGGTGCAGCCGCACAACAGCCATCGCAGAAAATATGGTCTCAACCGTCTCCATACAAAGAGGCTTGCCAGAAGGAGTAACGCGCGCGTTCGCGGAGTACCCGCATACACGCCGAAGAGTCTCCTTCGACTCCAGAAACGTTGGAAGAGGAGGGGCAAGTCTCGAGAGTTGATTCGGTAGCGACAGCAGTTTATCCACTTGGGTGATGAAGTAGACGACGCTGGTGTTGCGTCGCAATTTGGATAGCTCAAGCCAGGCTCCGTGACCGTCAGAATGGTGTTCGTAGCTGCGAACGACAGCGTTCGCAATGCCAGTGGTAACACGGCAGAGGAAGTCATAAAACAGCTGATTCGCTTCCTCAAGATAGGAGTCATCCCCCCTCACCATATGGAGCGGAGTAGATTCCGAGAGCAGTAGCGCAAGAGAAGGGTGGCGCAAAGAGGGCTTAATTTTCGCAAGCCACTCGTCCCAAATTCCTTCCTGGTCAGTTTCCTTGCCAGAAAAGTACGAGTCCGCGGAAAGCCCCTTAGTCATATCAGAAAGAATTGGTAAAGGACGTCGCCCACCAGCGGGCGACGAATTGAGATGTTGGTCCACAGGGACAGTGGCGCGGGGAACTGTCTGATTAAGGCTGCGAAACTCGTAGAGCTGAGAACTCAAGCCTTTCACCATTTCCGTAAGCGCCGAGATTTGCTCCTGCTGACCACTCAGCGCAATATCTAGCAAAGACGACTCGCCAGGCTTCTCCGCATATGCTGGCGCGCCACCAGGAGGTGACGGTGTCGTCGCTTGTCTATAGCTCTTACCCTTAACAATAATGAATTCTCTTACGCGCAGCGGAAAATTTGCGTGATAAGCAAAATGGAACTCACTTACAAATCGTAAGTGGGCCCATAACCTTTTGGAATTCAGCGGTGGGTATTTTGCAAAAGTGAGCGTAAACTTTCATTCTCAAAAGATATAGCAGTTCGCAGCTTGAAACGCCACGAACTTTAGCGCCCAATCATTACTGATTGGGCAGTCTAAGTGAAAGTTCACTAAATAGAGTCTGACGTGCCACTGTCGAGTTCATAACGACTGCAGTGACACGTCTGCGATGGGCCGATGAACTATTACACACTGTGTCTTGCCGATGGTCATCATATGATCCAACGGCCACGATTAGTTCAGCAGATCTACAGATCTAGATCTAAGGGTTTCATAGGGTTTCTTTAGGGTTCCTTCAGGGTTTGAGCATCCTGACTACTGTGCAAGGCCTAGACAGTCATGCTTTACATCAAACTGATCAGCAGACACTGCAGATTCCAATAGAGACGCGGAGTCATCCTGCAGGTCATAGCCCCTCACTCCCTGAGCATAAAGCAGGAGACCCGGAGTCATCCTGCAGGTCATAAAACCCTCACTCTCTGAGCATAAAGCTGGAGA
>LGRX02018099.1:4742-16075 GCA_001247695.2 Cymbomonas tetramitiformis
GAAAGGATTTATAATATATTAATTTATATTGACAAACTGAATGCCTCATTCGTGCCATATAATTTTCAATTCGTGACGTATATTTCTAGCAAAAATACCCCCACGTGAAGATCTCGCGGTAGGAATATCAAGTTTCCAAAAGAATCGATCGCGCAATCGAACGCGCGGGGTTCGCGCGGGGGTCCCTTGATAGGGCCCCCGCTTCCTATGATGCTCGCAGTGCCACTGTCCCATTTTTTATTTTACAGCAGATATCGCTTTGAGCATTTTGCGATGTACATATGCTATTTGTTAATTATGTAATTTCAAGGTTTTCAACCTTACGCGGAACGCTCTCTCTCTCTCTCTCGCAGTGAGACCCCGTACAGCCAGGCGAAGATTTCTAAGACTATGTGTTCATCTAAGTAACTTATTCCTATCTAATATTATTACACATTTCTACTGAGTCCGTGGGTATCCGCATCGCGGAGAATGATAACCGCTTTCGCTACTTTTGGAAGTCGCGAAAACCCTAAAATCCCGCTCACTATACCCACATGAACGCGCCGGCCCTTAGCGAGATTTGTGGTTGGCCGTTCAGACTGTACGAATTAATGTTGAGAAATAACACATATGAGATAATATTTTGGTAAACGGTTCCCTCATCCGCTGCGCATGCTTGCTTGCAAGCGAGCGCGCGGATGAGGGACGAAACCCTAGGGGAAACGTGGACGCGGTGGACATCCGCGTTTTTGCTAGGGTTGACAGCGCGCTGTCAGATGCTCAAAAAGTGTTTGCTCTGCGTATATGATATGCGTGGTACGCTTGTGCTATGCAAGGGTAGGTATCAGTTGTTCCGGGCGGTATTGATTGATTATGATACTTAACATTTTATTATCAATCGATATTGATAACAAAATAAAATCATCAATTGAATTTGACAAATGTCAGTTGATATCAATTGATTTTGATACACAATGAATTTTATCAATCGATTATGATATCCGCTATTGGTCATCAACTGATTTTGATACTATCACACTAGACACATATTTAATTTATCACTCTCGGCTCAGTGTCCCTCCCAACTTAGCAAATATTGCTGACTTCCAGAGTGCTTCCGCTGACCTTTTATCTAACGTACAAAATACTCGTTCTCATCACTACCAGATGCATCATACGGGTGAAGTTGAGTTCGTCTGATTTGCCCCGTTCCTTGTGTGACCAATTGGACGGCATTCCCTTTACGGGGCACCAACACCTCTGGCCTTTACGAATGCACCAACACCTCTGGCCTTGCCCATGGTCGGTGTATAAATTTGCGCGTGTGTGAAAACATTGCAATGTTCAATAGTCCGCAACCCTGCTAAAAGGCTAGAATCCAATCAGATAATAGATACTTAGATCAAGGATTGTAAGTATGTAAGACGATAGCGCCGATGCTCAATCGCCCATCCAATCAAAAACGTCGTAGGTGCCACTCTCCGCAGCATGACCCAACACGACATGGCCCTACCCCCTGCCTCGAGTGCGTCCGATTATGATATGCTCGTCCCACGACCATTGATTGATATCGACAATCCGCAAAATCGATCAATGAATATTGATATTGCGCAAATGAAATCAATTGATTCCGATTAATCTGAATCGTAACAATCGAGAATGATATTCTGATATCGTAAAAAAAATGGATTGATTGATACCAATATTCTGATATATCAATAGATCAGAATATTAGTCCAACTGATCCCTAGCCTTGCCAATTACCCGTCCGGTACCTATTGTATAACTCGTTTGCAAAGCGAGTACGAGCGCGTATAATATCATATCTAAGGGTTTAATGTAGTATGCGCGTAGGCAAATGATTTCAATGATAGGTTGCCCGTAGGCAAATGATGAATGAATGGTTGTTTGCTGCGAGGCTATACATTTCTTGGAGGTGAAACACATTTCTTTCATATATATATTCTTATATATATGCCGCAGCACTTCTTCGCATAACTTATATGTAAAAGTGCTACGGCGTACGCACCCGTACCACCTCCAGTATACGAGATAGAGTTCCGCCGTACAGTACATGCTCTTTATGTGTAACAGCCGAATTCCCTAGAATCTCTCCTCTGGGAGGCCAGTTTACAACATGATCTTGCAACACGAGCAACTGCACGCCTGCTGATTGAACGAGTGCTCGGAATATTACGTAAGTGGATGATACATAACGCTTGTTTCTGTCCTGAATGGTCTTAAGTAATTCGTGCATCCGGTCATCACAGTGGTAGAACTGGGCTCCCGTTCGCAGCTCCCATGGTCCCTAGACTCTTCTCCCGGAAAACAAAAGTTGTACACAGCACAGCACAAAAACTTGGAGAGGTGTAAGTTGCTCGAGAGTGTGCGCCTGAAAATTCGCAGAAAAAGTTCTAACGACCCTCGTCATCACAGCCTCGACGCAAAACATTGTGCCACTTGCAATGGCGGTGATCAATGCGCACAATGTTCGCAGCATGGCACCCAAACGTTATCGACTGTCACGCACTGCAGTGGAATATCGTCTTGTCCTTACTGATAAATTTCATCGTCATCTTTGACATTTGTTACCTTTACAATAGTTAATGCAAAAGGTTCCTTTCTCTTCACTGTTTGAAAACTGGCTAAAATTTCTTTGTGCGGTATGCCCGGGGTTCCGTTACGTTTGCAGTGCGTTTCCGGATTGTGCATGAACAGTATGCCAGATACCGATTGCTTACTGTGTGTCGCTGAGGTTCAGTCACACGGCGGACTTCACCTGGCTTCGTATTGGAGGAGTGGGCGGCTCTATTTGTTTCTGAGGTGGGGCGTCGAACCAAAACGCCCCAAGTGTGAAACCAACGCCTGAACGCTAATGATGTTAACTTCTACACTTTACTTTCTGTTTAACGCCCAAAAAGGCCACCCTTCTTTTTTGCCTTGACAGGCTCAAACCGATTCTTGCCGGCGAGGCATGACCCGCAACGGTAGAACGGCAACTTGTATGCGCTCGCTTCGGCGATGTAACCGCATTCCAAGCACACCATAGGTCCATCGTAAGGTTCGGCCGCCTTACTCTTTTTGCCCTTACCCTTTGTGCTCGTATCCTCCTTCTTCTTGCCGAAGAACGCTTTCGTGGAGATTACACGTCTCCCTGATGAACTTTGTGAGGTGGAGCGGGTAAGGGCAGGGGATGTCACGGAAAAGGGCGAGGCCTTCGCAGCAAAGGTGACGGGCGTGCTCATATTCATGATGATTTTTGCAATTACGAATTAGAAGTGGCTGGTCTTGCAAAGGTGAGTGCGTGAGGTAAGACTGGGGGAACTTTGAATTATACAAAGCGCTTAGGAGTGTTTTGTTAGGAGAACTCTTACGAGCATGTTACGTGTTCGCAGTTGCCGCTGTTGTCTACTGCCAGCTGGGTCCACCGTGACCCCAAGTAGACAAAAAGCACGCAACGATATGCATGACACGTGCCAACTGGCAAGGTATCTTATGGCGATATGGACATTTCACGTTCTATTTTAATATTCAGCATGTTCGATGGCTTCGATCGTTTGAGGTTCCTTTTCTCGTGTCTCGTTTCTCGCCTGTAGGCTGCCGCCGTTCTGGATCGACGGTAGATGCACAATTCATAGCTTCAACTTGGTTACCTCCTATAGATGCCTTGTTTATATAGCTGAAGTCGGTGCTGACAAATCGGATGACAGCGACAACTCGGACCGCATATTGGGGAAAAAATCGGAGATGAAATCGAAGATTCCCCCTCTTTTGAAAAATCGGGAAAAAATTCAGTGCTTTAACAGTGCGAATTAACACTGCGTTTTTGAGGCCCAAATCGTAGGCTGTACTGCGTATGCTGTATTGATATTGAAAAATGAAGCCAGACACTGTGACACTGTACGCTGTATACGATTTCTGTCTCAGTTTTTTTTACGTCTTCATTCTTCAAATCTGAGAAATGTGTGAACGGATTCCGAAAATTCAGTGGCTCTTAACACTGTGAAAAATGAAGCCAGAATCGTAGGCTGTACACTGTACGCTGTACACGACACAGAGTAGAGCTGTGACACACGACACAGTGAGCTGTGACACACGACTCAGTGTGTCACTGTACACACGACACGACACGACACGACACGACACGACACGCACACGACACGGCCACGACACGACACGACAATGACACTGGTATAAATAAAATTAAATATAAATATAAAGGTCATCCATGAATGACAAGGTATGACTTCACAGTGTGGTAATTAAATTTAATTATATTAAATCCCAGGTCATCAGTGACAATGAAGGGGTCTGGGGGCGGTGGAGCCCTCCCAGTAGCCCCCACAGCTACGTAACCATGCATAAATGACAACGTATGACTTCACACGGTGTTACAATGTAATTCAGGTCATCAGAGAAAATGAATAATCGGGTGAGCCCCCGTGAGGTACCCAACCTCCTCCCCCCTTGGCTGCTCTAGCTTGTCGCAGGTCTCTACTCTTCACATGATGATGATGCGGATGATGGATACTCAGGGGGGGGGTTATTTTTTCCCCACCTGTACGTTCACGTACCCCCTATATGAGTATTTTGAGTTATTTTGAGGTTCCCGATTTTCATTCCGGTTACGGATTGCGAGATAGCAGATACGCGACGCGCGATTATTATCGATCATATAAAACGTACTCTGGCTGAGACCAGAGTTTACGAGCTGCGGCCGCTGCGCGGCCGATCGCGATTTTCGACACGACAAGAATGGAAAGCAGCTCGTAAACTCTGGTTCTTTTCGTGTTTTGGGCTGAATTTCGCTACCTTTTTTCTTCCGAACTGCCGCACGGACCGCAACAGAACGGATTTTCGACACGTTATTGAGATGTCTAGAATTTTTTGTGGGACCTCTAGCGAAAATTTTCCAAGAGTTAATACCCCATAGATACGCTTAGAATTTGTCTTGTGTCTTTAGACCGTAAGCATCCTTGAGAATGGTCGCTCCAAAAGCGCGTTTTGCGCACACGAAATGCGTGAGTGATTGGTGGCGTACAAGCGCAAATCTGCACGGGTGGATGCGCGCGACCGCGGAATACTAGTCCTAAGGTGAAATATTTTCCACTTTTTCACGGGGAACCCAATCTTGCCACCCCCACAGTAAGGGGGTGGCACAGTGGGTCTCCTGTCTGTCACCCCTCAGCCCGATGTGTCACCAGTGTCCGTTGTCACCTGTATCACGGTGTGCTATAAAACACCTATCACAGTATTTTATATCATCTTAGTATCCGAGTGCACGAGCGCCTGCCCCTGCGAGACAGTATCGCTCCTTAGCGCCTGACATATATATATCCTTATATATATATCTCTCACTTTCTATCAGGTTATCGGCCATCCACTTGTGGGTGCTCGTGTTTTACTTTTGATCCTTGGAAGGGTGCACCGAACTTCCTCGAATTTGCCGCACACCGCCGGCAGCTGTTACGTCCTTACGGCAGCGACTCAAACCAGACCCCGGCCACCGTTGAGGATCGCGGCCGAGTCCAAAAATTTATCACCAAACCGAGTACAATTTGGGCTTCAGTTGAGCCCGGTTGTTTTTACCAATTAACAAAGATTACCGATTACGTGCTTCCAGTTGGTATGTCATCAAACCGCCGAAGCCCTCGACCTGTCATGGAGTCCCTTCGCTCCGCGCGTGCCGCCGCGGCTGCTTCTGGCACTCCTACGGGTTCCGCACTTCCTGCCTCTGCGGCCCCTTCTCCTCAGAGGGGCTCCCGCACACCGGGGCAAAATCCCGATCCGGTGGTGCGCATGTCTGCGCTCATCAGCAAGCCGACGTTCGTCTCGCTGGCTGCCACCTCCGCCGAATTTCACCGAGATGCTTCGGTCTGGGAGTCCACCCCAGTCCGAGCGTCGCAGCAGTACGAGTACGCTGACAAATTGGATTACGCTTTTACTTACGGCGAAGAGCTTGTGAGGGTCCTGAAATCTCATGGCTTCAGGCCGCAGAAGGGGTACACCCTCGACGGCAGTGACTCCGAGACCGACTTTGCGGTCCTTCTTGGGAATCTACGCCACGTCCTGTCCCCCATCTCCCACTACGAGTACGACAAGCTCTTCGACCTGGAGCACGAGTACTTGGAGTACCACTGGTCCTTGAACGAGCTCATCTTCATGATTCTCAAGGGCGTCCTCAGCGGTACGGCTTTGGCGCTCTACCAGGAGTCAGCTCGAGTCCACCCACGAGATGGACGTTGCGCATTATTACAGCGCCTACGGTACCACGTCGAGGCCTCCACGGACCCCGACACTTTTCGCTTCTGGACGAAGCTGCGGGACACGAAGATTGACGAGACCGCCGACCCCGCCCCGCAGCTCACGGTTCTCCGCGTCCTGGGAGACAAACATCAACGGCTTCATCCTACCTACGACGACTCTGGACGTGTACAAGACCTTCAGCACGTCCTCAGCCGGTCGGCGGCGAGCTCCCCACACGTGTCCCCACTATATCTGGTGGTGCTCCGTGAGCTCGCCGCTGGCCACAGGTTTACATTTTCCACCCTCGCCCTCCGCATTGCCACTGTTTGGCAGACAGAGGGGCACCTCTCCCGCCTGGCCGATCCACCATCTTCGGGCGCTGGTGGTGGCAGGGCACGGGCGGACGGAGCCGGTGGTGCTGCGTTTCACGCCGTACGCACCAAGAACAACATCGTCAAGCCGGTCGGAGATTGGAAGCCGGCCCAGAACCCCCGTGTCCCCCACTTGGTGTGGGAGGGGGTCGGCTTCCCATGCATCTCATGCTTCCGTTTTTGGGGCGTCACTGATGGGCACCTCGCCACGGAGGGGGTGTGCCCCTACGCATGCGCCGCATCATTTGCACCGTCGAGGGCGCCGCCCGAGGCTCCGAAAGCTCCGAAGCGCCCTTCCGTCACTGCCTGGGCTCAGCCCGCCGGTGGTGTGCCTCCTGCCGCAGCCCCCGGTCCCCCGGCGGGCCGTGGTTCACCCTCATTGCAGCATGCGGCTGTGGACGGCGATGGCGGCGATGGCGACGATGGCGCGGCCGCATTCCCGTTCCGCCCTTTACACGATCGTGGCGAGCCGAGGCCCATGCCCAGCACCGCCCTGGACGACGACGACACCGACTGGCCGGCTCTCCGTTCGGTTCCGTGGATCCCGAAGTTCCAGGGTGCATCTACATCCAGCTCGGCAGCAAAGCAAGATTAAGCAAGCAGCACAGTTCGGAAGGACCCTTCTCCATGCCCTCTCGGCTTGTGATCGACTCTCGAGGGACCGAACTCTTTAGAATTAGTTAGCAAAAGACTTTTGGACAACTTGGGATGGCACATGCCGGACTGCCCGGGCCTGTTTGGCCCCTAGACCCTGCAGTGCTCCTGTCTCTTTTCCTGGTGACACCTCAACCCCACGGGGTGAGGTGGTGTCACGGGGAACCCAATCTTGCCACCCCCACAGTAAGGGGGTGGCACAGTGGGTCTCCTGTCTGTCACCCCTCAGCCCGATGTGTCACCAGTGTCCGTTGTCACCTGTATCACGGTGTGCTATAAAACACCTATCACAGTATTTTATATCATCTTAGTATCCGAGTGCACGAGCGCCTGCCCCTGCGAGACAGTATCGCTCCTTAGCGCCTGACATATATATATCCTTATATATATATCTCTCACTTTCTATCACTTTTCCTTGTCGCATCCTTCACATATGCGCGTGGGTATGGAACTATACATGGCTGATAGGTTAATTCTCTCTCCATAGGATTGGCGCACCAAACCACGCCTAAAAACGTCCACACCTCATGAAACGACGCGCTTAATAGCTCTTTCGAAAGGTAACACCTTCCCCTATAATATGCATACCCCCCTTGCTTCATTAAACCTCATTATCTTTGCGTTATTGGCCATGGCTGATTGGGTTGTTGGGCATGGGGGGGCTACACCTAGGTGGACAAGATTGGCCATAGCATCTTCCACACCTCATGAAACCTCACGCTTAATAGCTCTATCGAAAGGTAACACCTCCCCCTATAAGATACATACCCCCCTTGCTTCATTAAACCTCATTATCTTTGCGTTATTGGCCATGGCTGATTGGGTTGTTGGGCAAGGGGGGGCTACACCTAGGTGGACAAGATTGGCCATAGCATCTTCCACACCTCATGAAACCTCACGCTTAATAGCTCTATCGAAAGGTAACACCTCCCCCTATAAGATACATACCCCCCTTGCTTCATTAAACCTCATTATCTTTGCGTTATTGGCCATGGCTGATTGGGTTGTTGGGCAAGGGGGGGCTACACCTAGGTGGACAAGATTAGCCATAGCATCTTCCACACCTCATGAAACCTCACGCTTAATAGCTCTATCGAAAGGTAACACCTCCCCCTATAAGATACATACCCCCCTTGCTTCATTAAACCTCATTATCTTTGCGTTATTGGCCATGGCTGATTGGGTTGTTGGGCAAGGGGGGGCTACACCTAGGTGGACAAGATTAGCCATAGCATCTTGCACACCGCCTCAAACTAAGGGCTTGAAGGCTCTTTCGAAAGGTAACACCTCCCCCTATAAGATACATACCCCCCTTGCTTCATTAAACCTCATTAACTTTGTGTTATTGGCCATGGCTGATTGGGTTCTTTGGTTGGGGGGTCCTATGATGAAGAAGACAAGATTAGGCGTATCAACTTGCACACCAAGTCACAACGAGCTATGGAAGAGTCTATTTGAAGGTAAGCCTCGTATTGTTACTTTACATATCTCCAAGTAACAAGTAAACGATAAGATAAACCCTTTGTGCAAAATAGAAAGGCCCCTAGGGTTTACAAGGTGGGTATAGTGAGAGGGCTGATGCCCCAAAGTTATAGGATAGGGTATAGTGAGAGGGCTGATGAGAAATTGAAGGAAGGTTCAGCACAGTCCTGTAGTGCAGGGTGTGGGGAGCATGTGGGTATAAGGATGGGTGAAGGGGGCCTTTTGAGGCCCCGGGAGGGTCATTTTAGGTGGAGAGGGTGGGCTAGGGACAGTTTCAGTCATGCGTGTTATAAGTTTAGTCATAGATTTTCTTGCCCTAGAGACTAATTATTTTGTATTATGTTTTGTGTTCTGTTGTAGGATGGGTGCATGGCTTCGTGGCAAATTAGAGGCAGATTATAGATTTCAATGGCCTAAGGAGATGGGATTCGTGAATACAGACATGTTCCGGCATTCAGAGTTCCGACCGCCACAAGAGGATATATGAACATCTGCCTTAGCACAACATGACCTTTTAGCGGTGCTAGCGACCGGATCCGGGAAAAGTTTGTGCTACCAGTTGCCTGCGATATTATCACGAGGGGTGACAATAGTTGTCCAGCCGTTACTGGCCCTGATGGAGGATTAAGTGCGTAGTTTAATAGAAAAGGAAGTGCCGACCGTTATGTTCACGGGCGGTTGCTCGAGTAATGAGAAGAGGGCGATTTTACATGCTTTGAAGGAGCAAACAATTAGAATTTTGTATGTCACACCGGAGTCATTGATGACAGACACCGAGCTGCGGGCGGTATTAAGTGGTCTACATGGGTCAGGCCACTTGGCTAGATTTGTTATTGATGAGGCTCATTGTATCAGTCAATGGGGGCATGATTTTCGCCCGGAGTATGGCCGCCTGGGAGAGCTTCGAGATACATATAGAGGTGTTCCCTTCAGTGCGTTCACCGGCACGGCCTCAAAAAAGACGACAAAAGATATCATTAAAACGTTGAAATTAGACCAGGCTGACAAGTTCATGGGCTCTAGTAGGAGAACGAACTTGAATATTTCAATCGTTGAAAAGAAAGAAGGGATGGTCATCGTAAACGAGGGCGAGGCGGTGGTATCGGAATCGTGGGCACAAGTTCGTAGTTTCATCATCGAACAAAGTGAAAGAGATGGGACGGGAACATCGGGTATAGTGTACTGTAGCACAAAGGAGCAATGTGAGAAATTATCAACTTGGCTCACGACACAACAAATTCTAGCTGGACATTTTCATGGAGATCTGCAAGATTTCGAGCGGCGGTCCGAAGTGTACACGAGGTGGATGCAAGGGGCGACCAAGGTAGTGGTGGCGACAACGGCTTTCGGGATGGGAATTGATAAAGCAGATGTGCGGTGGATTGTGCATCACTCTATGGCGCATTCACTTGATGGGTACGTTCAAGAGATCGGACGAGCGGGTAGAGATGGAAATGATAGCACATGTTTGTTGCTATACTCGGCACAAGATTTTAATAAGCTTGCTTCGTCCCTTACTAACGCACAAACGCAAGATGTGGGTCATGAACGCTTGAAAATCATGAAGGAATATTGTGATGAGAAAAAGATATGCCGCCACAAGAAGATAGCGATGTATTTTGGAGATGCGAACGTCGGAAAGGCGAATTGCAGTAGCAAGTGCGACATTTGCAGGGCAAGGGAACGTACGACTTCAAAGAAAAGGAGAAAGACAGAGCCGGTAGTACCGATCACGGCGCGTAGCCGAAGTAAGAAGGCTAGAAAAAGTATGTAACTCGTTGAAGTGAACATCATCAATATCTATATAATTGTATATATCGACATGTTGGGTGAAATGGATATACGTGGCAACATATTAGCGTAGCATAGTTGATTCCGAAAGTGGGAGTGTTTGACTCGACTAGGGAGGCGAGATATTTCATATGCCTAGAGATGAAATTTAAGGTAACCATGTGCATAACGGAGATGGGGGTGAAAATCCAGTTTGGAATGATGGTTAGATGATCGAAAATAGAGGATCCATTGAAAAGTTATGCACTTTGTAAGATTTACAGTTTTGCTGTCTGCCAGTGTTTACTGTAAAAATCCTATTACCAGTGTTTGTGAAGAGCTTAATGACTTTTTGACCCCGCTCCAAGCAGAACTTCTGCTTGTCTAAACATATTCTCGGCACTGTAAAGTTTTTAAAGTATTCGGAGAACCTTTTTTTTGGCCTCACGCGAAAAGTACCAGAGCCTCCGGTCTAGTACAGAAAAATTAAAAATCCTTAAAAAAGTGAAAAAAAATCGCGCCCGGAGGCTCGTGGTCTCAGCCAGAGTATATAAAACGCTGCTCGCATGCATGCGCTCCCAGCCGACGCACCAAAGGTGTTAAGGAATAATAATAATAAAACATTTACGCTAGCAAAGGGGACAAAGTCCTGTCCCTGCAAAGCAGGCTAGTGAAAACACCAGGGGCTACTCCCTCTGCTATAGCGCGCCCACAAAGGGGCTCAACCCACTTTTCAGCAGGGTGACATCTAGAGAAAAAGCTAAGTGCTAGGCAAAAAACTCTAGAAGATGGAGAAGCAGCCATCGCATGGCCGGGTGAGTGGAGGGG
>LGRX02018100.1:0-11488 GCA_001247695.2 Cymbomonas tetramitiformis
GCAGGTGGCTGTCACTGGGGCTATGGTTGAGTATCTGCGCAGGTGGCTGTCAGTGGGGCTATGGTTGAGTATCTGCGCAGGTAGGATAATCAACTTCTACTTAGTTCATATACTTAGGCATATTATCTAGTAGAATGTGTACAAACTCACACACACACACACATATATGGTGTCGGAGGCGATGGAGGTGATTGGGGAGGCGAGGGGAGCAAATGAGCATTTGCCACCACAAGTGCTAAAGGCGGACGAGGTCATGAAGTTGAGTGATCACAGCAGGTCTCAAAAACGTGCCCCGCGGGTCTATGCTGCTGTCCTCCACTCTGCGGATTGGCTTTGGCTGCCTCGGCATGTGGGGGCGTCTCGGCTCCCCTGGCTTTTCTCGGTGACCTTCAACAGTATTGGGCCTGCTTTCTTGAGGGGTGTTCCATGCTGCCCAGCCCTGGAGCTCAGTTCGGCGGAATACCGGGTGGCCCTGCGGCACATTCTTCATGCGGAGCAGCCCCTCCTTGGCCAAGTGGAGGAGTGCCCCGATTGTGGAGGAGAGCGGGATCCCACCGGGACACACTTACTGGCATGCCGGGGGCTAGGGGAGGAAGTTGGTACTCTTTCATCCACCACAAACTGCAGAGGGTGCTGTTCGAGGTGGCCAAGTCTGCCTATCCCTTGGCGTCTGCATTGCATGATGACTTCGCGGGCTACCTGACCTACTCACGGAATCATTGCCCGGATGTGACAGTGTTAGATGCGGAGGGACCGGGCCAGCATGTGCTGTTTGATGTGGCCGCGGCGCGGCCGATGTCAGACGCGCACCTGGGAGCGGCCATGATGGCCCCTGGGGCGGTGGCGAAGAAGCTAGAGGAGAGCAAGGTGGCGACGTACGGGGATGTTCACCCACATCACTTCATCCCCTTTGGGGTGGAGGTGTACGGTGGGCTGGGGCCTGCGGCGTATGGATTCCTTCGGAAGACGCAGCGGCGCTTCAGGGAGCGGCGGTACATGGAGGCGAACGCGGAAGGGGGAGAGCAGGTGGATGGCAATGGGGACGAGGACGAGGACGAGGACGAGGAAGCGGCACGTGGCGGGGCGGTGGGCTGGAAGGAGAAGTGGGTCCGGCTGCTTTCTTTCGCGCTTGCACGGGGGGTTGCAGGGCTGATCATCAGGCGGGCTGTAGGGCGATGTCCGGCCGGAAGTGGGTGGCGTTGGGCTGGCGGAGGGCGTGTGGGAGGAGGCATGGGCCCGGACCTGGATCGGGGGGAGGCGGACCGGCGGGAAGGGGCGGAGAGGTTGGCACTGATGGACAGAGCGTGGGAGGACGCGTTCGAGGAGACAGACTATGCCACGCAGGATGGGTCTGGCGGTGGGATGCATGAATCTGGGGGAACGCAGCGTGAGCGGTCTGGGCAAGCTCCGGGTGAGGCAGGCGAGGCAGGCGCGATGGCATCGAGGCTTTTGGAGAGCATGGAGGACGTGTGGCGGGAGGTGGAGCATCTGGGCACTGTGGGGGGTCAAGGAGGGGGCGCCGCCGAGGCGCGATCTGGAGGGGCACGGGCAGGCATAGGCGGGCTCAGCCAGGCGGCGTCAAGTGTCGAGGATATCTTGAATGAGTGGGATGACCTTTTGTCGCCGGGCCCGGGGAGTGGGGTCTGGACTCAGGAGCAGAGTGGGGCCTCGCCGGAGCAAGCAATGGCCTTGGCTGAGGGAGGGGTGGCCACCTTGATGGGGGCGAGCAGGCGGGTGGCCGGCCTTCTTGGGGGGGGTTGATGGCATGGGGGGAACTGATGAGGATGACGGGGGAGATGTGGGGAGGTCCGCGGGTGGAGATGACACACGCCGGGCCCCTCAGAGCCCGGGGGCCCATCCTGGCAGCGATGACCACTTACAACAGGTTGCACGCCAGCATACGGCATCTCATCAGCTTCCGCGCCCATCGGGCGAGGTTGCTGGCCGTGCCGGAACTAACAGTGAGCAGCTGTCGGGAAGGCGACGACCGGGTGGTGAACTATCGGCCACCGGGAGGGCTTGGAACACACAGGCAACTGTGGGGATGGGACCCCAAGTAGGAACAGTGCGGCGTGACAGTTACAGCGCAAGTGTGGAGCGCATTGCTCAAGTTCGCGGCCACCTCGCAAGGCAATCAGCGCAAGGGCTCCAGTCACGGGGAGTTGGTGCGGGGGGTAGAGGGCTACAGGCGCAAGTCGGTGGCGGATGCGCAAGTTTGGATGAGGGCAACCCAGTTTATCATTCTCAGCCCCTTGGGACAGCGCTTGGGCATTCTGGCCGTGGCGTGGGTGGGCAAGCTCTCTTGAGACCAGGCTGTAGGCGGCAGCGGGGTGATGTGGGGTGTGGGCTTGGTGGTGGAGGGGTGGCTCGATTGGCGGGGGTGAGCCGGCTCCAGAGACACAGCAGCAGTGCGCCGGCAGGACAGCCGCAGAGGGGCTCAGGTGGCCCAGTGAGGCTCAGGGAGCAGAGGGGTGGTCTTGCGCGTGGGCTTGGTGGTGGAGATATGGCTCGCGCAGATCGGGGGGCAGGGATGGACCGGCTTCAGGCACAAGGCGGCAGTGCGCTGGTGGTGCAGATGCAGAGGGGCTTGGGTGGCTCAGCGAGGCTTAGGGGGTCCCATTCTTCACTAGTGAGCTCCGGAGAATCCGGATGAGTGTCCCGAAGTGTGTGCTGAATCCTTTGATCCCCGGCGTGGGTACATAGTGCAGTCTCCTGTGGCTACGGGGTGCCAAAGGAGTCGCAAGGATAAGCATACACACACAGGGGTGGCTCGATTGGCGGAGGTGAGCCGGCTCCAGAGACACAGCAGCAATGCGCCGGCAGGACAGCCGCAGAGGGGCTCAGGTGGCCCAGTGAGGCTCAGGGAGCAGAGGGGTGGTCTTGCGCGTGGGCTTGGTGGTGGAGATATGGCTCGCGCAGCTCGGGGGGCAGGGATGAACCGGCTTCAGGCACAAGGCGGCAGTGCGCTGGCGGTGCAGATGCAGAGGGGCTCGGGTGGCTCAGCGAGGCTTAGGGGGTCCCATTCTTCACTAGTGAGCTCCGGAGAATCCGGATGAGTGTCCCGAAGTGTGTGCTGAATCCTTTGATCCCCGGCGTGGGTACATAGTGCAGTCTCCTGTGGCTACGGGGTGCCAAAGGAGTCGCAAGGATAAGCATACACACACACACACACAGTTGAATCATATTTAATCTGATAGAAGTGTTTTGAGTTACAGACAGTGCTTTTATCACTCAGTTGTGTTCCCGCCCTCAGCTTACTGTTACTCAGTCATAGCTACTTCTACTCGTACTAGTACGCTTGTGTTGTGTAACCAGATACTGTGTACATTTTGAATTCATCTGCTGACTCTGTTGCAGTCTGCTTGTCATCATTGCTCTGTCTACATATACACACAGTACTATACTCTGACAATACTGTCATACTATCATACTGTCATCATTTGCCATAATTTGTCATTTTGAGCCAACAGTGTTTAACACTGCATGAGAGTCTACTGTTTTCCTACTCCTCCTTACTCATGCTCTTCGAAAATATCGCAATACCACAACACTGAGTATCTGAAAACGTTCCAAAGCCAGACTTTTGGTAAAGAAGTCTGCCAAATTCTCCTGCGTGGGCACTTTTGCAATGACAATTCTGCCCAGCTCTACCAACTTTGCCACATATCGATTCCTCACTGCCACATGACGTGTCACTGCATTGTTCAGAACATTCTCTGCCTGTGCCACCGAGGCATGATTGTCCCCATGAATTGTAACAGGCTGCTTGACAGGTGAAAACTCAGTTAGTAGATTGACAACATACTCAACGTCCCGTGCACATTCTGACAACGCTATCAATTCTGCCTCTGCTGTGCTGACCGCAAGTGTCTTCTGAAATTTCGACGAATACATGACAGTGCTTCCATTCAGTCGCACCAGTGAACCTGTAACAGAGCGTCTGGTCACTTTGTCTGCTGCATGGTCTGCGTCTGTATAAGTTGTCACTATCAACTCTGCAGTCAGTGACGCTGGCGAACTGCAATGCATAGTCAAGCAAGCATGAAGAGTCCCTTCAAATATCTCAGCACACGCTTCAAATGCTGCCAATGCTCCTGCCCGTAGCAGTGAGAGAACCTGGCCAGATAACAGACCGCTGTTAGAATATCAGGCCGTGAGCAACGTGCCGGCCACATCAATTCCATCACCAGATTCACATAGGGAAGCTTCTCCAACTTCTCCTCCGAGTCCACAGGCATCAAAGACAGTCTGGGCTCCATAGGTGTCATACAGGCATTGCATACCTCTCCAGCATGCGCTGAATAAGCCCAACCTGACTGATTCCACATTCTCTGACCAGACCATAGTCACTGAAAGTCATACTCATACCCAGCAACTCCACCAACGGTCCTTTGTCCTTACTAGGCCATTTCTCACTGAATACTCTGAAGAATTCCACCTTCCACTCCACCGATGAAGTGAACACAGTGTAGTCTTCCACGTGCACGTACACAAACACCACCAAAGTACCAGGCTGCCAGATGTAAAACGGACACGGGTCAATGTTGGACACCCGGAGCCTGTGGTCATAAGCCAGCAAAAACTCCTTGCTCGTCTTGTACCAGATGCGCGGTGCCTGCTTCAACCCGTACACACTCTTCACACACACTTCTCCGAACGCGGTCAACGCATGCACCCCTCCGAAAAAATTCCAGCCGCCTTTATTGTTTTATTATTGCGATAATTTTATGATAATGAGTGGCAATTTTTTCGTTCATATGGTTTTATTCTGTATTTCTCAGGTGTATTTTGATACGCGTTATGCGACGAGCAGCGTTCAGTATGGCCAAGAAGTCTAGTCGGAAAAATCAGCCGTCTGAACCGCTTTTTGTGAGTCTCGAGATACAATTGCGTCAGGTGTTAAGCAGCGCAGCATCAGCCTTACACTTGCTGAAAATCTCGAAGGGGAACTATGCCACGCTTTCAAGTGACTTTGTCAGTTGTCGCGCAGTGGAATCGCTCCCATCGAAACTCTCCGACTCACAGTTCCTGTCGAAAAATCTGCTCGAGTCCATCAAGCTAGTGGAAGCGAAATCAACTGCAATAGTTACCACAGCAGAGAGAGTACTCATCGCATCAAAGGAAAGTGATAAATCTGAGTGCGCAGAGCGTTTGGGAGCCAAGGAAAAGAAAAGCCCCAGTGCGAGAACGCTCAGGCGCAAAAATCTCCGAGCATCGCGTAAAGCTGACAAGCAATCTGAAAAAGGAGACAAAGAGCCAACAGAAGGCACTGCACCACGCGCGAAAACACCCTCGCAGAAGAGCCAACAGAAGGCACTGCACCACGCGCGAAAACACCCTCGCAGAAGAAGAACTCAGATGTCTTGGTAGTACCTAGCGCATCTCCTGCTAAGACAGGGGAGGCAGATCCAGTGACACCAACCGCGACCACATCCTGTATGGCCTTAGCACCTAAGTCCACAGGAAAGAAGCGAGCCAAGGGCAGCACTGCCGACAAGGGAAATCGTACGCACTCGAAGGCAAGAAGGTCGTTTACATGGAGCAAAGAGGAGCATCGCAAACGCTCAGAATCGGTGCCTGCTGTAGATCGGCAAGCGAACGAATCCCTGCAGCGTTCGACTTCACTTAGCCCTGAAGGGCGATCTATGTTCAGAGTCGGTGATAGATAATTACCCGAGACAGTGGAGACACATGTATCAGTCACCTTATTTGCTGTTGGAAGGGCATCACGAAACGAACGCTTTCGAGGAATCGCACGTCTTGCTAATCTCTCAGACTTTATTTGGTGCCAACACATCAATCGTTATAGCCGCTTTTCCCATGAAGGTTTTTTCAGCGGCATAACCAGCGTTGAATTTGCGGTGAGTGGATCCAGAGGACCCGTGGGGCCGCGGGCAACGGCTTACCCTAAATCCCAAGAACCTGATCTCTGATACGAGGACTGCTTGGGATCCCACAGCACCCTAGACACCGCGTAGAAGTATGATGGCTGTGTTTGCCGCTCTCCCTGCCTGTTTAAAGTAATCCTGTACCGCCCGAACTGATCCTTAGGGTGCTTAACTGGGTGGGGCAACTCCCTCCTGTAACTGAAGTCGGGGTTGAGATCGTGCCTGCTAGCATCTGCAGTACAGGAATACTGTTTAGTTCCTGCCGTAGGACTTCAGTAAGGGGACGGCTGACGGAAATGTAGACCGAGTTACTTGCTCTATACGTAGGTGCAAAACAGATCATAATCCTAAATAGCGGTGGAGGGTGGAAAGGGAATGGCTCCCTTTAGAATCCAGCCCACACCAGTCAAATGGTGTCTTTATTTTATTTTATTTTATTTTACACACTCTTCTGCAGAATTCCATACAATACACCCCGTACTGTCCGTGCATTAGGCCAGTTGACATATATTGGAGTGTCCACGTCCTGCTCTCCGTTCAGAAAGCACGTGATGACGTCCAAAGAAAAGGCCGCCAGTCCCAACACCAAACTGAGCTGAATAAGAATTCTCAAAGTTGATAGCTGAGTACACGGTGCATACACGTCCTCATAGTGCACCCCGTGCTGCTGACCATTACCGCATACCACCCACCTGGTCTTCCTCTCGGTCAGCGCCCCTGCAGAGTCCAACTTCGCCTTGTACACAGCCACCATGCGCATAACCTTCTCACTAGCAGGTACCGTCTCCACCGGCAAGATTTTGCCTGCTTCACGTCGATGAGAGCGCACTCCTCCCTGTGGTCCGACTCCTGCCACTGCACTGAGTCAGGTCCATTCACCAGCTGAACCCAACCTTTCGGCTCAGTCACTCCAATAGGCAACCCCATCAGTTTCTCCTCCTTAGCCGCAAGAGCAACATGACGGGTCTCAAACCTCACGCGAGCCTCACCCACATCAATCGCCGAGCCACTCACTCCGGCGTGACGCTCCAATATCACCTGGTACGGCAATACATGGTCCTCCCGTGCCGTAGCACACACCACTGCTGCCTCCCATTCACCTCCTCCTGACTGCTGCACTTGCACCTTCTCAAACAAAGGATAAAATGAATTCACTGTCAGTTGCTCGCAATACTCAAACCACAACGCAAGATGCTCCACCCGTGCTTCCAGAAACACACTCACCGGTGTCCAAAACGATCCTGCACCAGCACTGTTCAGCTTCACTACACCAGTGAACTCATCACCCTTCAGTTCCACGTAGGCACGCAGATCCAGTATAATTGTCGCTGCTCCCACGAAGGCTGAAACGAACTTTCCATCCAGAGACTCGCAGTCATATAACGACTTCAAAGGTGTCAGCATAGAGGGATCCCAAGACATCACCAGCTGTCCATATTTATCGACGCGCTCGTCAAACCGCACCATACCACTTCTGACCACCTTCTCCTTGTCCTGGCTGTAAAGCAGATAAGCCGTTGATCGCTCTTCGTGTCCCAAGTAGATCAAAGGAGTAGCTCGATCCGCCAGTTTCGAACGCAGGCTCGCGTCGATGAAAGCATAAGCTCGACACCCAAACACCCGCAGCACAGACAAATCGTACTTCTGGTTCAGCATCTGCAAACTAGACTGCATACCCAGCCCAACCTTGCACAGTTGATTGATCAGAAACACAACGTGCCTCATAGCCAAAGGCCACATAGTCGCAGGCAACCCAACAGTCGCCAGCATAGCCCTCGCCTTCGTCTGCAGGAACTTGTTCATGGTCTCCGCCCTGGCATTGTTCTCGTGCAAGTACGGTGGCGTCGTCCTCTGTACGATAGCATTTTCCTCACAGTACCTCTTAGTCTTCCCAGACACGATGGTCGAGTCATTGTCAGAGTGCAATACCAACACATCCAGATCGTACACCACCTGTTCAACACGAGTCTCCTCCTCGAGAAACACTCGCCCAGTTGCCCTCACCATCTGACGATAGTCCTCCAGAGCGTCCACGTACTCCAGCTTCTGTTTCCAGACATAGAAGTGACACACGTCTGAATAGTCGTCCACGTGAATAGTGTACCCACGATAACCTTTGGTAGACGTCACGAACGGTCCACCATGATCAGTGAACGTCAACTGCCCCATTTTGACTGATACCAACCTCTTCTCCACCACCTTCCGTACAGACTTCGGGACCCTTTCCCTATCTGTCGCCCGCGATGGCCTCTTCGGTGCCGCCACCTGGCACGCCACACAATTCACAGAACAGCTCAATACACTGCCGTTCCTCAACTCCTCAGAGTTCACACCAAGTTCCACCCCTTGAAGGTCCATGCCTTCAATATACTTGTCACACGTGCGACCCAGCCTGATGTGAGCGATGACCTTCGCGTCCACTCTCGGCACCACAAACTGATCCAGATACAGCACAACAACAGGCCACGGAGTCCCCTGGATGAATACACGACCAGGCTCCCACTCCACCAGCTCAGACACGTTGTAGCATTGGTCTGTTCTCGCAGAAAATATCACACTGCCCTTCGAGTACACATGCAGCTCCTCAAACTTCGTAGTCAGCCTCCACCACGTAGCATTCGGCTTGTAAGGCACCACCAGCATAAGCTTCGTGTTCACGGGGTCCTTAGGAAAGTCCATGAGTATCTTCGTCAGCGGTTTCTCAATGAAAATATCGTCGTACGGTGGATTACCCCATAAGCTCCGTCCCGTCAGACAATGAAGAAACACCGAGCTCACCATAGAATAGAACTCGCTCACTTGACGATTGTGCTTGTCAACACACATATCCAGATGAAAGGGCCCCTTCTCTTCGTTCCACTTCTGGAACTCGGTGAACTTCCAATTGAACATGTCCCTCACCGGACAGTTCTCCTTCTTGTCGCACTCCACGCCCGGCAGCGCTGTCTCCACGAAGACCTCAGGTAAAACATAAACGTTTCCCTTTCGATACACATCGTACTCACGTAAGTTCTCCTTGTCCTTCAGTACACGGTCCCCGAACTGAGCATACAAGCCGAACTTGTCCTCCAGACTCACGGCGGACACCAGGTTAAAAGGCGACTCAGGCACGTACTGCGCCTCCACCTTCAGCACGTCAGCCTTCTGCGTCACACGATTCCACAAGGTAATAATTCCTCGGCCTCCTCCGCGAGACGTCGTCACCTCCCCAGCCATGACTTTGAACGACACAGATTCTGACGCATTCACCTGAGCGCCCTCAAACATAGACAAGTCATTAAAAATAGACTTCGTCGCCATGCTGTCAAAGTAGAGTTCTCTGTCCGAGTCCCCCACAGTCGCGGAACACAGGTCTCCTCTTGGAGCCTGTAAAGAGTACTCCTCCTGCACTCGTGCGTCCTCCTCCTCGTCTCGATTGAGCACACCGTACACCCAGGCGTCCTCCAACACCTCACCTATGTATATCACCTTCTGGTCTGCCACTGTAGAAACAACTGGGCAGGCTACAGGAACTTCCTTATGATTCTCCAAGCTCCACAGCTCCTGCGCAGACACTTCTGTACGACGCTGCCTCACTGAACTCGATGAAGTCGCCTCCGCCACCGTTGCTGTTGCTGCGTCAGGTATCTTCTTCGCCGTGATTTTCTTGAGTCTCCGCGCATAATTTTCACGCACCGCTTTCTCCTTAGCAGGATTAAGCTTGATGAACTCCTCCATACCCGCCGGGTTCACTATGCAGCACTTCTCAGCAGAATGAACACCAGAGCACGTAGGACATATCAGTTTCTTGCCGTCATTAAACTTCTTCTCCTCGCTTTGCCTTCTTCTGTCCGCAACCAGAGCTCTCGCCACGGCAACAGTCTCCTCGTCCACAGTAGCCCCCACTATACCCGATGAAGGAACCAGAGATTGCTTCACCATGTTCACAAAAAAATACTCAACCCTCTGCACAAGCATATCAAAGGAAGGACGTCGTTCCTTGCTGATATCCGCGACAACCCGCGAATACTCCACAGGCATAGCAGCAACTGCCATTGCTGTCACCAGCACCTCCACAGTTGTAGGATCAAGCCTCGCACCCCCGTAGTTGGCCACAGAACTCATTACGTCACCAAAATAACCCAGCTGCTTCACTGCGTCCTCATTCATGTTCACGGTCAGCTTGCACAGCCTCTTCATTGAACCCGCGAGTTGGCCAAAAAACTGCGGCTCCACTCTGCACTTCAGTCTCCTGAAAGCCTTCAAACCGTCATTGCCACACCATCGTACGACGTCAAAGGCATCCCCGGCTGTTACTTGCTTCAGAATCGATGACAAAATTGTACTGGCCACACTAGCAGAACCAGGCACAGTAATGAAGCTGGCGCCGTCTTCAAAGAACTCGTCGTTCTCCGCGTCGTTATCTCCCTCCTGTGCCCGTGATGAAGGCTTATCTCTTGCCCGTGATGAAGGCTTTTCCTCTGCAGTTGATTTACTATATCCTCCCGATTTAGGTGTGAACAAGTTCAGTCCTCTGATATCTGCAATATCTGACACTTGATAGTCACACACCAGTTCAAGCAGCTCAGGTTAAAACGAGACTGCTGACTCGAACTGTGTCTTAAATTGAACCCAGGATTCATACTGATTCCTCTCTGTTCCCGTGTACTTCGTTGTACCTAATAACTTCACTACACAGTGAACTGTCTTCTGTGCGTTGGCAGGGCTCATTACACCCGACTCAGCTTCTTCATGATCTGTTGATTTCACAGGCTCTTTCTTCTCAGCATTCAACACCTTAATTGTCTCTGCCATAGTTTTCATAAAAGCAGCCTGTTGCTCTACCAAGTCCTGAAGCTGAGATTCCCGTGTAGGATACTTCCGTTCTGACACCCCCGCGTCAGCCATGACAACTGTAACCTACACTACCTCAGATCCATATCAGGCCCATAACCTAGGATAATCAACTTCTACTTAGTTCATATACTCAGGCATATTATCTAGTAGAATGTGTAGAAACTCACACACACACAAACACACACACACACAGCTTAGGGGGTCCCATTCTTCACTAGTGAGCTCCGGAGAATCCGGATGAGTGTCCCGAAGTGTGTGCTGAATCCTTTGATCCCCGGCGTGGGTACATAGTGCAGTCTCTTGTGGCTACGGGGTGCCAAAGGAGTCGCAAGGATAAGCATACACACACAGTTGTATCATATTAAATCTGATAGAAGTGTTTTGAGTTACAGACAGTGCTTTTATCACTCCGTTGTGTTCCTGCCCTCAGCTTACTGTTACTCAGTCATAGCTACTTCTACTCGTACTAGTACGCTTGTGTTCTGTGACCAGATACTGTGTACATTTTGAATTGATCTGTTGACTCTGCTGCAGTCTGCGTGTCATCATTGCTCTGTCTACATATACACACGATAATATACTCTACGAGTACAGGCATACTATCATACTATCATCATTTGTCATAATTTGTCATTTTGAGCCAACAGTGTTTAACACTGCATGAGAGTCTACTGTTTTCCTAGCAGGTGGCTGTCACTGGGGCTATGGTTGAGTATCTGCGCAGGTGGCTGTCAGTGGGGCTATGGTTGAGTATCTGCGCAGGT
>LGRX02018102.1:0-12174 GCA_001247695.2 Cymbomonas tetramitiformis
GGCTAGAGATGCAAAGGAGAAGACCCTCGGCAGTGTTGCCACACCGACACGTGACCGTGTAGCCGGTGGGGCCGAGGGAATCTCGTCTCCGGAAAAGGAATAACTGTCGGAGCCGTCGTCATCGTCGATCACGGAAAGCTCTCCCGGGTGAATCGAGCCGTGAGAAGGCTCAATCGAACACAAATTAAGGGAAGGGTCAGAGCATGCGGGCATCACCCGGTCCATAAAAGACACTCGTAGCGGTTCCTCGAAAGGAGATCCGAAAGAAGCGGGGTCCGATGCCGAAATAGGGTAAAGCCCCGTGTCGATCTCGTGATTGGCAGGTGGTGGCGCATCGCACACCACCTGCGGCACAGACAAAGTGCCGATGTGCAGCGGTGGTTGCTTACCAGCGTCAGTAGCACCACCGACCTGTGCAGCCGTAGCCGCAGACCGCAGGGACGCAAGGACGCCTCGTGCATCTGAGAGCACACCCTCCATGCCGTTGCCCGAAACACCATGGCCCAAGCCCGCATAGTGGGCACGCAATCCCACGTCGTGCCGTACCGGATAGGTGAAAGGCTCAGGATCGGTACGCACCAGTGGCTGGTCGTGCTCGTGGCACAGGTCAGCGAATTCCTCGTCGTTCTCGTTGTCGAAGGCGGTCTGGAAGGCCGAAACCACCTCGTCCAAGTCCATGGCGGCATCACGTAGGTCAACATCGCACGAACCACACACCTCAGGGCAACGTGCAGTGTCGTGAAAGTGTCCAGGGCAGAGGGGGCACTCCTGAACGAAGGCCGAGGATGCGGAGTGAAAAGAAATGCTCCTAGCACCCTGCGGCTTCATGCCTTGAGGCCAATTCCCGCCCTTCGGGAGCGGGGATGCCGCGAAGCGTTGCTTCCATCCCACGTGACGATTACGTCCGTGAAACTTACCGTCGGTCCGACGGTTCCGTTCGTCGCGCCACTTGGACGGTGGAAATTTTACACCACCGCCCCCATGCCTACGGTGAAAATCACTCCGTGGCGGCGGTGTGTCGGGTGCAATCCCGCGCTCGTCATGACGGAGGGAGGTGAGTAGGGTAGAGGCCTCACCAATGATACGAGCGAACTCCTCGAGGAAGTCCGAGATGTCACTCTGTCCGTCACCTGCGTAAGCCAATTCGAGAGGCGTGTGCGTCGGGACAGGCGCGGCTGCCTTGGGGCGGGTGGGAGGGCCATTAGGGTTCGCACACCACCACACTTCCAGAATGTGGGTGTAAACCTCCTCGATTCCCACCTTCGCCAACTCAGTGTCAAGGCGAAGCGGTGCGATCACCTCCTTGTAAAACTCGGTGTCCAGTGCCGCTAGGAGTTGTCTTTTGGCAGCCTCGTCGTCCAGAGGGCCTGCTCCGCTAGCCGCGATAGCCTTTAGGCACTCATCAAATTGGGCCACTAAAGGCTCTGGATCCACAGAGGAACCAACAGAAATGCTCAAAAGCTCCTCGTGATGTCGGAGCGGCCGATGCCCAGGCGGCAGCAGCCGCTTGGTGATCTCAAGGAGAGCACGCTTACCGTCGCGCGGAGAGATCCGAGCCGAAGCGTCAACCCACCTTCGAGCTGGAGAGTGGGGCGTTGTCAAAGAGACCAACGCACGAAGTAAAATGTCGTTGAAGATCGGGTGAACCTCTTTGGTGACGTCCACGAGGTCAAAGATGTCCTCGTTGGCGATGTCCTTGTTGACAAAGGAGGCCTCCAAGGCAGTCACCAAGGAGTCCCAAAGTAGTTGTCGATGAGGTTCACTGCCGGAAAATGAGGACGCCTTCGTCCCCAATGTGTCCTTCGCGACACGTTTCACGACGTCAGTGTCCCAGGATGATTGTAAAACGGCATTGCCGCGTGTTCTGTCAGCAGCAGCGAGCACAACTTTCGCTGACTGCGGGGTGCTCTTGTAGCGAGCACCCACGTTCCTAGCAAAGATTGAATCAAGGCGCATTCTAGCGCCCATGGTAGGTGTTCCAACCGAGGATGTAGTCATCAGAATAAATTCCTATAGGAGGGGGGTTGGGGAAAAGGCGAGGTGCAAATTGTAAAGTGGCGGGCGACCGTAATGCAGTTGCGGAGTGAGGAGAAGAAGGGGTCGAACGAAATCAACGAAGTCGAATACGCGGCGGCCAAGGAGATGCTGACAGGGTTGATCAAGCCCAGTCTAAAACAAAATCCAACGCGGACACCCGAAGAAGTTGCCGAAAATCCCAACTCGCAATCTCACCGCAACATGGTGCAAACCGCGCGCCCTAAAGTGGCCAATTCAACACCTCGCGAGGCCCCAACGCCCGCCGCCAAGCGGAAAAGCTTAGCCAATCATGGCAAAGTCAGCAGTGATAAAAGCGGGGTAATACCCCATAACCTGTGAGATATAATATGTGAGATATAATATAACGTATTATATCGGGGCGGTCACTGAATCGTTTTCATACAAGTGTAAACTGATTATAAAGATAAACGAATATAAGGTGTCTGTGACCTAGGGATCTGTCACCTAGTACTGTACGAGTACTGGTACAGCTAACGGGAGTCAGATAAGTTATGACCTACGGGTCACTGAATCCAGCACACCACCCTGTGACTGTACATAGTGCTGTTACAGGTGGCAAAGAGCGGGGCACAGACAAAGCAAATTGTTCCGAAACAACAAACAGCTAAGAGCTGGAAACTGCTAGAGGGAGGCCTGTGCTTTAGCCAGGGCGGTCCCTTCCTAAAACTGCTGCTAGGTAACTGCTAACAAGCTAAGTTCCTACAGCTCAACCTTGCAGATACTCAGCCACTTTGAAAGTGGTCTACAAAGTTGCAGAGTTCACCAGAGTTGAAGAAGTTGTCAGGGTCAAAGAAGTTCAACCAGAACCAGAGTCCAGAAGTCATAATCCAGAACCAGAGTCCAGAGACCAGTGTCCAGAACCAGAAGCCAGAACCATAGTCCAGAAGCCAAGACCAGAAACCAGAGGCAGGAAAAGACTCGTAGAGCAAAATCAGAAATTCCGAAAATCGAAAATCAGAATTCAAACCTGCCGAAACCAAAGATGGAAAAGAAATGCCGAAAGTAAAATAGTACGGCAAGGCAGGCAGACTGTTGGCAGTCACCCCAGTTGGATGTACCGCTGCGGTGAATTCAGGGGCTCGATCGAGCACCACCGAACCCTGAACCGCTGACACACATGCAAGACACATGAGTGCGGGCAGGGCTAGAGATGCAAGAGAGAAGACCCTCGGCAATGTTGCCACACCGACACGTGACCGTGTAGACGGTGGGGCCGAGGGAATCTCGTCTCCGGAAAAGGAATAACTGTCGGAGCCGTCGTCATCGTCGATCACGGAAAGCTCTTCCGGGTGAATCGAGCCGTGAGAAGGCTCAATCGAACACAAATGAAGGGAAGGGTCAGGGCATCCGGGCATCACCCGGTCCATAAAAGACACTCGTAGCGGTTCCTCGAAAGGAGATCCGAAAGAAGCGGGGTCCGATGCCGAAATAGGGTAAAGCCCCGTGTCGATCTCGCGATTGGCAGGTGGTGGCGCATCGCACACCACCTGCGGCACAGACAAAGTGCCGATGTGCAGTGGTGGTTGCTTACCAGCTGTGGTAGCACCACCGACCTGTGCAGCCGTAGCCGCAGACCGCAGGGACTCGAGTACTCCCCGTGCATCTGATAGCACATCTCCCATGCCGTCGCCCGAAGCACCATGACCCAAGCCCGCATAGTGTGCACGCAATCCCACGTCGTGCCGTACCGGGTAGGTGAAAGGCTCAGGATCGGTACGCACCAGTGGCTGGTCGTGCTCGTGGCACAAGTCAGCGAACTCCTCGTCGTTCTCGTTGTCGAAGGCGGTTTGAAAGGCCGAAACGACCTCGTCTAGGTCCATGGCGGCATCCCGTAGGTCCACATCGCACGAACCACACACCTCAGGGCAACGTGCCGTGTCATGAAAGTGCCCAGGGCAGAGGGGGCACTCCTGAACGAAGGCCGAGGATGCGGAGTGAAAAGAAATGCTCCTAGCACCCTGCGGCTTCATGCCTTGAGGCCAATTCCCGCCCTTCGGGAGCGGGGATGCCGCGAAGCGTTGCTTCCATCCCACGTGACGATTACGTCCGTGAAACTTACCGTCGGTCCGACGGTTTCGTTCGTCGCGCCACTTGGACGGTGGAAATTTTACACCACCGCCCCCATGCCTACGGGAAAAATCACTCCGCGGCGGCGGTGTGTCGGGTGCAATTCCGCGCCCGTCATGATGGAGGGAGGCGAGTAGGGTAGAGGCCTCACCAATGATACGAGCAAACTCCTCTAGGAAGTCTGAGATGTCACCCTGCCCATCACCTGCGTAAGCCAACCCGAGAGGCGTGTGCGTCGGGACAGGCGCGGCTGTCTTGGGGCGGGTGGGAGGGCCATTAGGGTTCGCACTCCACCACACCTCTAGAACGTGAGTGTACACCTCCTCGATGCTCACTTTCGCCAACTCGGTGTCCAGGCGGAGCGGGGTGATCACTTCCTTGTAGAAGTCAGCGTCCAGCGCTGCCAGGAGCTGCCTTTTGGCCGCTTCGTCATCCAGGGGACCCGCTCCGCTAGCCGCGATAGCTTTAAGGCATTCGTCAAATTGTGCAACCAAGGGCTCAGGGTCATTAGAAGAACCAAAAGAAATGCTTAAGAGTTCTTCATGGTGGCGGAGCGGCCGATGCCCAGGCGGCAGCAGCCGCTTGGTGATTTCCAGAAGGGCACGCTTACCGTCGCGCGGAGAGATCCGAGCGGAAGCGTCAACCCACCGTCGAGCTGGAGAGTGTGGCGTCGTCAAAGAGACCAACGCACGAAGTAGAATGTCGTTGAAGATCGGGTGAACCTCTTTGGTGACGTCCACGAGGTCAAAGATGTCCTCGTTGGCGGTGTCCTTGTTGACAAAAGATGCCTCCAAGGCAGTCACCAAAGAATCCCAAAGTAGTTGTCGATGAGGTTCACTTCCGGAAAATGAGGACGCCTTCGTTCCCAAGGTGTCCTTCGCAACACGTTTCACAACGTCAATGTCCCAAGACGATTGCAAAACAGCATTGCCGCGTGTTTTATCAGCAGCAGCGAGTGCAACATGCGCTGACTGCGGGGTGCTCTTGTAGCGAGCACCCACGTTCCTAGCAAAAATTGAATCTAGGCGCATTCTAGCGCCCATGGCCGGTGTTCCAACTGAGGATGAAGTCATCAGAATAAATTCCCATAGGAGGGGGGTTGGGGAAAAGGCGAGTGTCAAATTGTAAGGTGGCGGGCGACCGTAATGCAGTTGCGGAGTGAGGAGAAGAAGGGGTCGAACGAAATCAACGGAGTCGAATACGCGGCGGCCAAGGAGTTGTTGACAGGGGTGATCAAGTCCAGTCTAAAACAAAATCCAACGCGGACACCCGTAGAAGTTGCCGAAAATCCCAACTCGCAATCTCACCGCAACATAGCGCAAACCGCGCGCCCTAAAGTGGCCAATTCAACATCTCGCGAGGCCCCAACGCCCGGCCAAGCGGAAAAGCTTAGCCACTCATGGCAAAGTCAGCAGTGATAAAAGCGGGGTAATACCCCATAACCTGTGAGATATAATATAACGTATTATATCGGGGCGGTCACTGAATCGTTTTCATACAAGTGTAAACTGATTATAAAGATAAACGAATATAAGGTGTCTGTGACCTAGGGATCTGTCACCTAGTACTGTACGAGTACTGGTACAGCTAACGGGAGTCAGATAAGTTATGACCTACGGGTCACGAATCCACATAATATAAGGTATTATATCGGGCGGTCACTGAAAGGTTTCTCATACAAGTGTATCCTGATTATAAAGGTAAACGAATATAAGGTGTCTGTGACCTAGGGATCTGTCACCTAGTACTGTACGAGTACTGGTACAGCTAACGGGAGTCAGGTAAGTTATGACCTACGGGTCACTGAATCCAGCAAAAATGCGCTTTCGAATTGAATTCCGCTTCGATAGAATTTTACAGGTGTGTGTGTGCCTGTTTGCATGTTCGTTTACTGGATTGTGAAATACTGGGCCTATTTAGCTTCTAAATAGGCCCGGTCTAGGTTCCAGTGTCGCAACTCAAAATTGCATAACAACCGCCCCATGGCTCTTGGCGAGGAGGCGGGATATAAATATCCGACGCGCCGATCCCAGCCGTACCACCCCAATTGCTTTTGGGCGCTGGTGGTCTGGAAACTAATTGGGAATCTAAGGTATGTGTCCATGCTTTCCGTAGCATGTCTTTTGCAGTCATTGCTACTACAGTTAGTAGCAATGCAACTTGTAGCGCGATTTGCACTTGCATAAATAGTATCGGGATATAGATGCTTGTAGCTTTTAAGGTCCGACGATGCGAACTTTGTTTTAGATAGCCAGTTCGCTCAAATGAGGCTAGCGTTCATCAGCCTTCAGCGTATGGCGCTGGAGTCGAGTGTGATGCGCTGGCGCGGCTCGACATCGAAGCGTATCGTGCCAAGCGACGGCGTGGCGCGAGGCTGGAGGATCGGCGCTGGCGCGGCGCTGAAATTCGAGCCGCCGCGCCGCTGGCGCGGCGTCAGTGCCTTGTGGCACGAGTGGCGCGTCCAAACGCCGTCACGCCGTCGCGTCCAAACGGCATCCTTGATCCAAACCTTCCATTCTGTCGATCTGTGGGAGTGTCCAAAATCATCCATTCCCATTCCTGTGTCACACGACAGATGCACAGAGCAAATCCGAAAGGCATACTGTAGGCAGTTTGCTGGCCGAAACGAAATGGTTTCACTGGAATGAAGAACTGTTTCACAATCAAGAAAAACGGTTGACATGATGCCTTATCAGCTTTACTTTTTGGTATCAAGTGTACTGTAGGTCTGTGGCCCCTCACAATAATCGGTACATCACATCTTCATTTAATCCGAGGCGTATCCGGCGCTCACTCACACTCACCCGTGCCCGCGGGGCCTTACGGCATGCTCAGATGTTCTCAACCTTTTTAATGTTTCCGCTGTGAGCCAACACGTAATCTACGGGCTTCTCAAAAGCAATATTGATATTCGGTGTCGCTGACCTAAGAAAATGGCTAATATGAGCGCGCAACGGCCTTGGGTACCCCCGTACAGTCTGATGCGCCTTTTCGAATACGACAATGAGCTTGTGTTGTCCCCAATTTCTGACGATACGGAACCCCACACGTCCATATCTGACAAAGTAGACCCGACTTGTGTCATAGACAGAGTACGGGGCACTATGGCCTTAAAGTCAGACTTCAAGCTGCCCCCTTTATCTTTGAATCCTGGCGTGATTATCCTTGGCGTGCTGGGAATCTTGGAGGGCCTTGCTGGTAGGTGGCCCCGACAACTTTGCAACGTGTATACTTGACGGTGATTTAGGGTGTCAATCTATCGTGGGACATCTGGAGCAGAGTGTAACTTAAGACGGACGTGGCGGTATTGTGCCTTCAGGATCCTATCTGTACGTTATTACCGGCCACGAGCTGATGGGCATCTTGCACGGAGCGAAGGTCTACCGCCTAACCTCCATAAGGGCCTTCGAGGTTAAAAACTTCACCGCCAAGGAGAAGCAGAGCACTGCGGTGAGCAACCGCTTCCTGTAACGAACAACGGCGATCTAATCAAAACTATTTTCCGTTTGTTTTCGCAAGTGCTGCGATTTCGGAGCTGTGATGTCAAATTTGTGTGAAGATAAACCTGCGTCGGTACCCAGCGCTTTGTCATCGTTGGGGCTTGACTGAAATTGTGTCGCTGTGCACGACTCCTTGTTGCCCCGTTTTCGTGCTTGGGCGGAGATTCGTTATGGGCCCACAAATCTGTTACCACCCAACCGTCTGGTCTCGCGCGGCGCTGGCCTCACGCCGAACTTGCTGTCCGCGGCGTCTGGTCTCGCGCGGCGCTGGCCTCACGCCGAGTTCGCTGCCCGCGGCTTTCTGAACAACTCTTTGGGGACTTTGCGTCACAGTACCAAGACGACCAGCTGCTGTTAGGTATGGTGAATGAAGTGCTCTCGAGCCCGCACCTATACTTCTCTTATGGGTGTACCCTCACGACTTCGTCACAGATGATGCCTCAAACTTCGAAAATTGACACGCTTGTGGGTGAAGCGTGTCGGAGACAACCTTCCAGGTGAGATGCTCGCCGCCACTCCCAGCTCCCGCCCAGAGGAGCAGAGCTCCTACGACAGTCCCTCTCGCAGACTTTTGGCGACGCGCCTGCTTTACGAGCTGACTCGTGAGGTGAAATGGGTAAATCGGTAGGCGTGCCGGAGAGGACGGTGTCTAGGGGAGGCATGTCTAGGGCTAACCTTTAATACCTTAGGTTTAAGTTTCCATATTTAACACAATACATTTGCGTCCCATATTTAACACATTAGAAACGGTGCTCCATATTTAACACCTTAGGTGGCGCCGGGCGTTTCAGGTCTCGTCTGCGGAAGCTGCTTTGGGAGGCCGAGGATCAGAACTTCGTTTGGAATTATCACTTTGCGTCGCCTCTCATCGCCGCTGGGCTCCATAGCTTCGGTCCGTCCTTCGAACCGTTCTGTCCCTGTCTCCCGGTTGGCTCTCTCCGAGTCCAAGTGCAGCAAGGCCGGTTCGTGAGAAGTGCTTCAGAGCCGGCGCTGGAAACTTCGGAGCCGGCGCTGGACACTTCAGAGCCGGCGCTGGACACTTCAGAGCCGGCGCTGGACACTTCAGAGCCGGCGCTGGACACTTCAGAGCCGGTGCTGGACACTCAGAGCCGGTGCTGGACACTCCAGAGCCGGCGCTGGACACTTCAGAGCCGGTGCTGTACATTCAGAGCCGGTGCTGGACACTTCAGAGCCGGTGCTGGACGCTACAGAGCCGGTGTCCCTGCCCCCGCTTCTGCAACAGGCCCTCATCCCTCTGTACGCGGCTGATTTCCCATGGGCCCATCAGCTCTCCTCGCACTGCTCCCCAGCACTGCTGCTGGACACATCCTGGAGGGGCCCGAGCCGTCCCTCAACTGCGACAGGATCGTTTCCGCCTTCCTCCGGCATGCCCCCTGCGGGATCGTGATGTGCCGCGCAATGGCTACGCTGCGCTGCCCCATCCACACAGCCCTCTGAGACCGGAGGGTGTGTTGCGTGGGTTGTGGCAGTGGTGCCCCTGTTGCACGGCTACATTGGCTTCATTACCTCGCAGGACTTGAACGGTCACAGGCTAGGTGAGCCAGTCCTCAGTCCTCATCCCCGCCCAATCAGGCTGAACTGAGTGGTGTGCAGCTCTCGACTCGGGAGCGGAGAAGCGCCAGGCACTGACCGCGGGTGGCACACGCTCGACACAGCTCGTCCCTGTCTGCTGGTCTCCCAGCCGCGAGACCCCTTCGACGGCCGATCTCAGCGCAAGACTGCCGGGCAGCCCAGGCTCTCCCCCTGAAAGTCCACGATGTCACAGAGGGGGAGGCACGGCGCGCGCGCCTTGCGAATCGTGGCATATTTGTTTCGCACTGTTTGGCAGTTCCAGGTCGTCCCTTCGTCTGTAGCAGGCCGGAAACTGGCGATGGCAGCCCTGGTAGCTTTGCTCGAGCAGGGAGCGGGCGCTTCACGGCCCTCCTGCAGCGTCGGGAGCCGAGGGGTCAAAGGGGGGCTGGCATGCGGGGACCAGATGTGTGCCTCGTGGCGCGCCGCAGCCGTCATCGATATGGCACACGCTACAACCGCCGTGGCGTCGATGCGCGGGTAACTGCCCAACGCTCCTCTCACACCCCACTCTTCACTCGCACCTCCCGGTCACCGACCGGCCTTCGCCCTGCGGATCCGAGTTCAAGTTATAGATCCCGCTATCCCCTTGTCGTTGTGTGGTTTGAGCTCAACATCGGAGTTGGGCACTCAAGTGTGACAACGCTGCTCCTCTTCACTCAAAGATCGAGGAACAGTCTGACGCGGCTTTCAGACCGGAGACGTCTTGTGGTTCTGTGGCATCGCGCTTCCGCAATCCCAAAGTGTCACAAGGAGCGCCAGCACGAGAGAGAGAGCCTTGTGACGCCGCCAAGCTTTTTCGTGTTAGAGGAAGTGGGAAAAGCTCGACCGCCGAAATGCCCCCATAGCCCCGCGCTGCGTGACGCGCCAGGAGGGGCCGGGGGCTCTGTCCAGGGAGATGTCGCAAACGAGGTGCACAGCGAGCAGATCGCCATCGTCCGCCCGCTCGCAGGTTGCGGGCTCAAAGCGACGGGGTGCTCGGTGGCTCTGGTGCTGCCCCCCCCCCGCCGCCGCCGCGCGCCCTCCGTGTGTTCGGCCACCCTTGGACAACACAACGGGCGTCTTTCCTCGGCATCAGACCGATATCAGTTTCAGTGCCCGCACCCTGGGACTGTCTGGCTCGATTTTCAGTTTATGCCGAGACCAGGGATGCCGCCAAGCAGAGCCGCGGATGCAGAGCTGAGAGTACAAGGCGAGGGCGCTTGGCTCACGGGTAGCAGCTGGCACAGCAGACTGACGGGAAGTAGGGTGTTACTGCAGGTGCGAGGGTCGATACCCATTTACTGGCAGACGCCACCCTCGGCGACGCAGTGGAAGCCCACCCTGCAGCTGGTGCCCGGGAGGGACGCCACAGAGCCCTTCGCCAGGCATTTCCGCCGCCTGCATGAGAAGTACACGGGCTCGGTCTCCTGTGTCAACCTGATCGATCAGGTCAGGCCAACCGGCATCTTTTGGCCTGGGGAGTGTCCCCCATCGCGCCCTGAGAGCACCCCCACTTAGCCTAAGGGGCTCTTGTTCACGTCACCGACTTCCGCTTGTCCGCGCGTTGCGCCATTTGGCCACAGGTCAGCGAGCACTGTTTTTGCCTTGGAAACGTTTTAGAGACCTCATAGATCCTCTACGGGGCATTGATCATCGACGGTGCGTGGCGGAGAAATCTCTGTCGACTTGCAAGTGATTGGGCAGCAGTCCCGCTTGGCTTTTGCGCTTGCACCCGCGTGTGCACTCTGACCTGGAGGACCTGCAGCCTCAGAGAGGCAGTGCTGGGGAGAGGAGGAGGGGGTGAGGAGCGGAGACCAGGACGGCAAAGAGGCGCCCCTGTACCACGCCTTCCACGAGCACATGGACAAGCTCAACAAGTCCGACCCAGGTGTGTATGCGGATGTGCACGGGGCCAACAACTGCTGCATGGCACGTGGCAGGGCCAGGCACGTTTGCCTGTCGGGACTGGAGAGGTGCTCGAGGCCGCAAGAGGTTACTGGCGCGCATGATGAACCATTTGTGAAGCGCCTGACAGTGGGGTGGAGGGCCGCTTGACAGGGGGACTATGGCCGACAGGGGGTAAAGGGACCGCCTGACAGTGGGGTGGAGGGCCTTGACAGGGGGCGGAGTGGCCGCCTGACAGGGGGTGAAGGACCGCCTGACAGTGGGTGGAGGGCCGTTTGACAGGGGGCGGAGGTCACTGACACAGGGGGTGAAGGACCGCCTGACAGTGGGGTGGAGGGCCGCTTGACAGGGGGTATGGAGTGGCCGCCTGACAGGGGGTGAAGGACCGCCTGACAGTGGGGTGGAGGGCCGCTTGACAGGGGATCTGGAGTGGCCGCTCTGACAGGGGTGAAGGACCGCCTCTGACAGTGGGGTCGAGGGCCGCTTTGACAGGGGGACTAACAGTGGCCGCCTTGACAGGGGGTAAAGGACCGCCTGACAGTGAGGTGGAGGGCCGCTTGACAGGGGGCGGAGCGGCCGCCTGACAGGGGGTGAAGGGACCGCCTGACAGTGGGGTGGAGGGCCGCTTGACAGGGGAGCGGAGTGGCCGCCTGACAGGGGGTTGAAGGACCGCCTGACAGTGGGGTGGAGGGCCGCTTGACAGGGATTGCGAATCTCACTTCCTTCGACTTCCATCACGGGTGCGGCAACAGCAGCGCCACGTATGCGCGCGGCCTGGCCACCCTGCTGAAGCAAGTTGACCGCTACCTCCTCGAGCAGGTGCTGTCTCTGCGGCGCCCCCTGACCTCTCCTCTTTGAGCATGCAGCAGGGTGACTGGCCCCCCCCCCTCATGCTCCGAGCTTCAGCACGCAATCCCTCCCGCGCCGCTGTGATCCTGTAGGTCAAACCCCCACCCTCTCCTTCTGACTGTACGCACGCCGCACTCTGGGTGCGTGCGGAAAGCCGCCGGGGGACTGATGGAGAGCGCTTGGCACGGCCGGCGGGGGAGGGATTACGGGGAGGAGCTGTGCA